>PVIC010022131.1:0-27950 GCA_004025085.1 Thryonomys swinderianus
AAAAAAAAAAAAAAAAAAAAAAAAAAAAAAAAAAAAAAAAAAAAAAAAAAAGGAAATGATTGTGCATCCTGATATGCCTATGGTCATTTAGAATCAGAAGAGGTGGCATAATATTCAGTAGGAGAAATAGGGCAGATATTGCATCAGAAACATTGCCAATGTGAGAAGCAGGTAAACTATTATTTCTGAGATCATCTGGATGGAAAATAATGTTAAAATAATATATCCCAAATGATCAGATGAGTCACTGGATTTGGCCATCATTACTGTTTTTTCTATAATTTTTACCTTTGTGTACATGCACAAATATTAACTTCAAGACATTTAAGAAGCCACAAATTTTGCTTGTATGGTTGTCTATAAGAACACATATTTTGCTAATAATCCCTGAATGGAAGTAATTTTTCTACCTTCTAATTTTCTGTACTATTAAATAACAAAAATGTACACTTTTGTGGGTAATGCTACAAGAGTAATTCCATTTCATCTACTTTTATGAGTAAATATTCTTTGAGTTTTCAAAAAACTATGACTGTATCAAATTGCTTACTTTGTCACAAATATTTGATTTCAATAACTACTCAGCATGTCAATATTATGGTATAAAAATCTGATAGAATACCCCTGAATTCTCTCAGAAATTCTAAAATCCCAAACAAAAATAACACAAGAAATTATCCAAAGAGATAAAAGATTGTGTTCCAATAAATTTGCCATGATAGCATAGTACCTCTGCATCTTCCTACTAAACAGAAAAAAGCAATAGAAATAGAATTGAAACCTGCCAATCAACATACTACTCACTTTGAGAATTTATCTTATTTAAAATGTAAAAAGTCCAGGTAAAAGAAAAAGTAGAGCCTTGATCAGAAAAATGCTTCTTATGAAAAAGTAGTGAGCCTGAGAAGAAAACTGAAACAACTCTAACAGTACCTTTTTTCTTAATATTGTGTTAATACGATTGAATAAATAGTAAGTGAACTACTAATATTTCATAAAGAAATGTATGTACACATGTATATTGCTCCTATAATTTTATGTGTTTATTTTTCAAAATTTAAATTATAATGGTATCAATGCTAAACAGGAGCTCTACCCTTAAGAGAAGCTTTAAGAGCACAATTAACTATCGGTGAGCAGACGTAAAATATTGCATAGCAGATCTCAAATTTTATTCATCCCACGTGAATAAAATTATATATTTCTTTTTATTAGCAATTCCAATTTTCTGAATTCTCAGTGATAATCACAATTCCATTACTTCTGTAACTTAACTGTTTTAAATATTTTGTGAAAGTGAAGTTAAGTAGCATTTCTCTTTGTGTCAGTGTTTTATTTCATCTAAAATAATGTCCTTAATTTTGATCATGTCGTTATAAGTTCATAATTGACTTTGTTGAAAACTGAATGGCCATTTGTTGCATATATACTCTCTATTTTCTCTATCCACTATTCTCTCAATGATTATTTAGGTTGTTCCTGCACTCCGGCTAGTGTACACAGTACTTCACTGGGACATTTCAATTATTTTCAATAAATATTCAGAAAGCAAAGATTACATATGGAGTAGAATAAGATATTTGTAAACAATACATTTAGTAATGGGTTTTTTTCAAAAGCATATATAAAGCTCATATAATAGTAAAAATCATAAGATTCATATAACAATGGACAAAGATCATGAGTAGACTCTATTTAGAAGACTGTACATAAATGAACAAAAAGTTTCTAAAAAGATACTCAATATTACTAATCACCAAGGAACTAGAAATCAAAACCACAATAAGGGATCCTCTCATAACTTTCAGAATGCCTATCATTGACCTATGAAAACATAACTGTTGATGAGGGAGAAGAAATTCTTGTATACTGTCAATGTGATGGTTTAAAATGAAGCAGATATTATTGAAAAAACTGTGAAGGTTTTAGAAAATAATAATGGTAGAATTAAAAATAATTAAACAGTACTTTCTATCATTTAGATAAATTGGACTCATTTAAAAGTGGGAAGCAGTGCTCGCTTCGGCAGCACATATACTAAAAGTGGGAAGCACATTTAACTTTGAGGACAAAAGGTGAGTATTTGACAGTGAGAATTTAGCATAAGTGAAAATTCAAAATTATAAGCAGAATATCCAAGAAAGAAGCGGAGGAGAGCTACAATCTAATTTTGGTAGAAGGAAGTAGTTGTGGTTTGCTTGTGATTTTGTTTACACCAAATTAGTTCTTGTTAGTGAAAAATATAACACATCAACCTTGCATTTTGTGAACTAGGGATCGATTATGAGGCCTTCATATTGAACTACATTGCCAGTCCTTTTTACTATTAGTTTTGTGTCAGGGTCTCATTAATTTGCTAAATTTCGAGGCCTGGACTCAAATTTATGACTTTCCTGTCTGAGCTTCTCACCGTGCTGGGATGATAGGTTTCTGCCTCCATTCCTTTCGATCAATTTGCTTACTATTAATGGACCAAGAGACTTTCTCACCCCTCATACTACGAAGTCACTGATGGCCTTAGTCATTTTCCTTCTTGCTGATTCACAATACATGGCACTTACAACTTAAAGAAGCACTGGAATATTTGTCTCCTGATTTCAGTTTATGGCCAGCTGGCTCAAAGGTAAGAATAGCAGAGCAGAAGCACATGACAGATAAAATGTCGCTCATGGTGGCCAGAAATCAGAGAGAGAAAGGAAGAGCAAGAGAGGGAGATCTTCTCTCCAGGTAACACTGGCCATGAATTCTCTGCCGACTAGGCAGCACATGCTAACAACACGTTCAGCTGTGGACTCATCATTGTTTTAATCTGATGAGTATAGTGCTGATCATGTCCCAAAAGTCCAAACATTCAACACAGGAGACTTTTGGTGGATTCTTTACATCAAAACCACAGCATTTTGTTATAGGATAGTTTTGTTTTTGTTTTTGTTTTGTGTTTGTTTTTGAAATGGCTCACCAATCAAGTGTTTCAGGTTCTTCTTGCCTCAAACAATTGGATGAGACAAGCGGTGTCAAAAAGTTTATGTGAAAAGTATAGGATAAATGCAAACTTGATATGAATAAGAAGGGAAAGAGGGTGAAAACAAAAATGAAAGTATATATTGTATCTGAGAAGCATGGCGCAGGCTACCACGATGCACACACACTCATGGATGATAGTGACTTTCCACGATGCTGGCCTTTTTTATATTGTCAACATATCATGGGGGCACAAAACAAATTCTATACATAGAGTCCTCACCTTGTCCTGACATCTTGTAATTGACAAGCCCTGCTCATTTTCCTAGCCAAATTTGCCATGCCCTATATCCAATATCAGTTATACCTGTGACCCTACAAAAGACTCATGCTCATTTATTTGTGGAAAAGCCATTTAGTCCCTAATTGAAAGCTGCCAAATGTGTAACAGTTCCAATGTTACTGAAGCGTCAAAGTTCCACTCTTTTCTGAACTCTGAAGGAAATCCTTAGCTATGAATTTTTGATAGAAATATCAAAAAGAAAGTTAAATACTCCCAGCACACAAGGGCATATGGTATGGACTTCTATTCTAAAAGAGATAAATTGAAAGCTAGGAAACAATGAGACCAAGTCAAGAAAAAAAAAAAAAACTAGAAGGGCCAGCATTAAATCCTGTAGCTCTACTGCTTGTGGTGGCACAACTATAATACCAGCACTTGGGAAGCTAAGGCAAGAGGATTGTTGTGAGTCAGAGGGCTGCCTAACTACATAGCAAGACCTTATGTCAAGAAATAACCAAACAGAAAATGTTAGAGTTCCATATCTGGCTCCTGGGGGAAGTTGTGGCAAGAAATGAGCTCTAAGTTGTGGGACAGTCCCATGTTTTAAAGCAATGCAGGTTGTAGCACATATGATCTGTTTCTTGAGGTTGGCCCACTCATTGCCTGTGGTTTTTCTCGGCAGATGTTTCACCTTTCTGACATCCCCCAACTCCTGAGTTCCCTGAACATTCAGCTTCATTCTCACACCCTCAGTGACATAATCCGTGGGCTCCCATCCCTTTTTTTTGAATTAGGGGGAAGCTTTCCTGACTTAAAAACTTTCATTTTGCTTGTATATATAACCAGCCTTGCATAAATAATACCAACTACTACAAGCTGCTCAAGCAGTAGCCAGGCTCCCTTACATCACAGATACAGAGACTTCTAAAGTCTAGAAAGGCTGAGTTTTGTAAATCTAATTAAAGGAACAAACTCCTTACATGGTCCTTACGGATTAGGATTCTTTGTGGCTCTGTCACAGCAAACTCTTTCAAAGCAGTTTACCTTCACTCATTGACACCCTTACACCACTGAAGAGAGGGACCTTGCTGATTCCTCATATGTCCTACTACAGTCTACCCTACTGTACTGATGAAGCATTTGACTTCTCTGAATGCTAGTCATGTTGATAATTATGGTATTCTTTGCTCCAAGTTTGCAGGTATTACAACTTTGGTGAGACTGTAGATCTTTTACATTGGGCTTTTGCTACTAATTATCACTGAAATGTGGCTGAATGTGCCTGGCAGTACTCGGGTCACTGTCTGAGCATCAAGCTGATTTCAAATTCCCTGTACCAGATTAATTAGAGAAACTGGTCTCAATGTCTCACAGAATCTCAGTATGTGAGCTAAATGTGTACCAATTTTTTGCAATACTATAACATATAATCTGCCTCAGATAGCAATGGAGTCCTTTTTCTGAGATGAAACCTCAGGAGCCCGGCCTTTACTCTGCCCATTCTGTCAGCATTCTGGTTTTCTGACCTCCATCCAGAATGTCACACTAAGCTCAGGTTAAAGTATTGTAAGAGTTTCTTTAGCCACCATCTCCAAACCTTTTCAACTCCTGCAACGAAGCATTTACAACAGCTTCTGAAACACATAGCCACAGATAGTAACAAAGGATCTTATCTGGTGCCAAAATTTATCGTACTTCCTTTCTTCTGTGCTAAGATACAATACCTGACATTTCTAACTTAACAGAGGAGGGAATTATTTGGCTCAAATTACAGTCCACTGTCAGCCAGCTCCGAGATAGAAGTGGCATAGCAGAGAGTATGACTGAAGAAAAGCTGCTCATGTCATGGTAACAATCAAAGTGAGAGAGGAGGAAGGAGCTGGGGAGGCAGATATTTCTTTATGGTCACAAGCCAAGTGAACTGCTTCCCGAAAAATCCCTGGCTCCTAACAACATTCAGCTATGTATTCATCAATGCACTAGTCTGCTGCTAAGTATATTGGCCCTATGATGCAGCGACCTTCCTAAAGCTCAACCTTTGAACACATGAAGATTTCATAGGACATTCTAGACCTAAATTATTGTAATGACAAATATAAACTTATAATAAGGAAAGTTTTTCCTTCCTCTGTGTGTATGTTTTTAAAAGCCAATAAATAACTGTATGAGTTTACTAATAGAACTTATCTCAGTTTCCACTTAATTAGGCCAAAAGAATAACCACTATAGATTATCTGATGAAAAAAAATTATGGAAAGAATAAAAAAACAAATATTAAAATATAAAATTCAGATGAAGGAAACTCTATTAACTAGAATAAAAATAATTTGATGAGGCCGGGCATGGTGGCTCATGCCTATAATCCCAGCACTCGGGAGGCAGAGACTGGAGGATTGCTGAGTTGGAGGCTTGCCTGGGCTATATAGAGAGCTGAGAACCAGCCTGAACTACAAGGCGAGACCTTTTCTCAAAAAAAAAAAAAAAAGTTGATGGGGAAAGGTTAATAAAATGTTGACTAATGTTAAAGACCTTTTCTTATATTACAGGAAATACTAATATACTTCTCTCAAAGATAAATATATAAGCACAAGATAAAGGAATCCTGAAAACTTACTACTTACTAATTCATTAAACCTTTAATAAACCTTAAAGAATTTGTTGTGCAGAATTGAAGTAAAGAAATCTCTCTAAATATCAACAAAAATATCTTAAAGAAAAACAGTATGTTTTTTGATAGTGAACGATTATTTGGCATTTATCATAACTAAGATTTTCTAAATCATGTGTGACTAAAACTTTTAAATTTTAAAAACTAAAAAAAAAATTGCTTTTTAAAAATAAATTCAGCACAATTGCCACAAAAGAAAACTGAGATATTTTGTTGTCCAGTCTTGCTGTTTACCATGCCATCTCTGATGTCCAATGACCTCGGGAGGGTGAGCGGGGACACAGAGTCACAACTCCCAGACTCCGTGTTGGTCGAGAAGTTTCCCTTTTTTTATTATGGATGCTAGAGTCATTTATATAGGGTGGCTTGGGATGTAATTGGACGAGAGGGTGGGAGTAGTGCTCGTGGCAGGGTGTGATTGGGTGCAAGTGCAGAAGTAGCATTTAGGAATGTATAATTGGTCTGCATCACCTGCGTCACCTGCATCACCTGTGTCACCTGTGTCAGCTGAGCTGCTGTGGCTTTTAAAAGGGTCACTGTATCTATTTGTCTGAGAGAGAGAGAGGGAGAGGGAGAGGGAGAGGGAGAGGAAGAGAGAAGTGGAAGCATCTGGAGAAAGGTTTGGCCACAATAGAAGAAGGCTTGGTAAAAAAAAAAAAAAAGAAGTAAGAACAGCTGTGCTAAAATCATGCTCTTGGGACAGTTTTCCTTTGTATATATTTGGTTACTAAATGTAATTTAAAAATACAGATGATAACTCTCATTAGATCATTTCTCATAACATTTTCAGATTTATTGTTCAAAATTATTTTAGCCTTTATTTAATATCCTACCTTAAAACATCACCAAATATTGTTCTTACAATAACGATATAGAAAATGAACTTGAAATCTTCTTCCTTGACAGTAGGGTCCTCTTCAACAGAGTATGTATACATAGCATATAACATTACTTTCCCCAGCCCTTCACTGAATTTCTTTATGATTAATAAGACTAACAATACAATTTTATTATTTTGTGTAGGATTTTTCTTTCTTTTTGTTTTGACAGAACACTCAAAATACACACGTTTTCTCTCTCCAGATTCCTCATATTTTTACTTTGATTAATACTCGAAAAGCAGCCAGGTATGTTAGAGAGACAGTGAGTCACAGCCAGCCTGAGCTATATAGAGAGACCTTCTCTCAGAAACAAACAATCCAACACTAGAAAGGCAACTTAGATAAAATGGACTTTCTGGAATTTATCAGCTTAATCATTATTGAAATAAAATTACATGCATATATTTGTTTTCAAATATCAGTGTACTTTTTAGCTAACAAGTAATCAGAGTGTAGACTTTGCATTTTTGGCAATATTAAAGTTCAAGGGTTTAGCTGATGAAATCACAGTAGTCTAATAGGAGCCTCAACATTAAATTAGTCTTTTTGTTCAAGAATATTTTAACAATATCTTTACTTAGTAAAATGTTACTACATATTGTGCTTATTCTAGTCTGTCGGAGACAGGGGAAGAGGACACAGCCAGAGCCCTCGGGGCAAGCTCCAGTTCCCTGTGAGTACCGAAGCAAAAAGATCAAGAAACAACAAACAACAAAGTTGTAACATTGAGAAAAAGGCTGACCCCAGATCGACTCTTGCTACTATGAGTAGCAACTGCAGAAGGAGGCCCGGTACCCTGAGCTCACCACATCTTTATTGGGTACCAAACCTTCACACTCCCAGTCCTAGCATGAATAAGGCAGGGCAGTTATCTGCAATAATCCTTATAGTTGAACATCCCATAGGTCAGGGCAGATGTCCACCAGTAATCCTAGTGCAGTAATCTTGATAGTAGAAAATCCTGCAGGGTGGGGCAGATGTCCACCAATAATTCTAGTAGTTGATCCTGCAGAGAAGGGCAGACATCCATAAGTAAGTCATACATCCGAGTAAGTCGTCCTCAATTTCTAACACTAGTCCAGTGCTGAATTTATACTTTCATAATTTAGAAAAAAATGTCACTAGAGACACAATGGCATGTTGCTGAAAACATAATACTTCAAAAATTACTAGTAAAAATTCAAATATTAGCATGGAAAGTCAGGAAACCTAGAATTTTCGGAAAAGAGAATTATAGTTAATTTGAAAGAGACAGCTCATGTAAGTATTTAAATATAATGGTCCTATATTATTAAATATTAGCAAGGTTAACACATCACTAGTGAGATCATTTTGAACATGGCTTCTGTTTCTACGTCCTACATAACTCTTCTAGGGTAGTGAAGTGTGAGGCTGAGTCTATCTTGTCTTCAGCTATAATTCCACTTTCCATTGTCTTGTGAATTGAATCCTTTGCTTAAACAGATTCACAAGTGCTCGCTTTGCTTTGAACAATGTTACATGAGGCAGAGATTTAAAGCTAATCTTGAATAACTTATCTAGTACCCTTATCTTAGTCAATGTAATTAGAGTATTAGAGCCTGTTCCCCATGTCTTGGGACTAATATTTCTGATAGTTTGTAAAAATGATGCAATCAAATCTCAGTGACTCAAGAAAGCAAGATTTTAAATTCGCTTTAATCTTAAACAGCTAACGTCACAGAAGGTAGCAAGGGTGTGTGTGGTTAGAGAAGGACAGCAGAGAGTCTCTGGACACCCAATGCCTGCTCTGATGAAATCAGCTTCCCCTTCCTCTGCACTGCCTATAAACAGTGCATTATTTCTAGCAATGATCAAACTTTTAAAATCTGTTGACGTTTCTTCTGCTACTGTTGTTCTGTTTAAACCAAAGACCATGTCAATATTACTAATCTGTACTTCAAAAATGATCTTCACTGGTCAGTGCTGTATTGCAGGGGGATGGCACACTTTGACAGGTAACAGTACCCGGAACAATGGTGTGCATTAGTTGAAGTTTGTGCTTTATCACCTAGGAAGCTGAGAAATCAGTCCTCAGTGGTTGGCACTGTTGTTTTCTACCAACAGCAGTAAAACAAACTCACCATAACCTTTAAAAACACAAAGAAGTGTACAAAGTAAAAACAAAAATATTTCCCATATTTACTCTATTTTTATTATGGATGTATTTGAATTTTGAACATGATTCTTTGACATGTACACTGTGAAATGATTATTTAGTGAAACAAGTTAACTTCTATTAGCTCACAATTTCTTTCTGGGTGTATATAAGTAAGTATGTAGTAAGAACACAGAAGATTCATTTATTTAGCTGCTTTTTTTAAAATTTTGAGACAGGGTCTCACTTTGTAATTCAGGCTGGCCCTGAGGTCACTATGTAGCTTAGGCGAGATTCAAACTCAGCAGTCCTCCTGCCTCTGCCTCCTGAGTGCTGGGATTACAAGCATGAGCCACCATACCTGGCTATTTAGCATTTTTTCATAAAATAGAATATTATTAACTACACTTTTATGCTATGTATTAGATCTTTAAACTTATTCATCTCAAATAATTGTAAGCTATCTTCTTTGGAAATGCATTTTCTCATTTTCCCCATTCAGTAAATAATATTAATACATTTGATGAGCTTGCCTTTAGAAGATATTTAAATATTTCATCTTTAAGTTAGCATATTTATATTAAAAGATAGAGAATATGGAAGGACTTAAATAAAAAGTGGAACTCTACCCACTGTTCAAAAGACTGCCTCTTTTTCCACATGTGATGGGGCCAACTATGAATACTTCCTGGATGTTAATACTCTTGAAAATGTCCAGTTTTCAATGGCAAGCCACATGCACATAGAGGCACTTCTTAATGAAATTCTGCTTTAAAACTGTGAGCTATGACAATGGTGTGATGGTTTAGGAGGTGATAATTTATATGTCCTTGTAAATATTTTGCAAAGATTTACAGACTGATTACTATGAAGACAATGAGCAAACAATAATTTCAATGTTATTCATGCTAGATCTTAGCTTTAGTTAAAATTCTGAAATTTAGATTTTACATTATTCTTTATTTTATAAAATATTATATTAATACAACATTAAACTTGATCACTAAAGGTTTTAGTGTTTTCCTTAAAGTCCACACATTGGTTGACATCTCACTTCCAGTTTTCTCAAACTGTTCACAATTACATGAAAATCTTCCATATGTCTTTTTATTCTTCTTTAAAAAGTTAAAAGCAAAAACAACTAAAACATTGAGTGCTTTGTAGAGAAAAAATACAACCTGTGAATATTAAATCACATGTTTTAATTAAAACCTAAATGATCTATTTTGAGTTAGTCAATCACTGAAAATTTCTAGGAATGCAAACATGGCTCAGTATAATGACATACTTAAGATTCTTTAGTATAAATATAAATCATGTATTGAGGATGGTGAGCATAGAAACATGGCAGGAGCTAGAATTTCGGTGGAAATTCCAGATGGTAAATTTGGCAGGATAGATTATGAACTGGACTTTGAAAGACATTATATAAATTTCCAACAGGTCAAGGAGAATTAAAGACTTTTTCTTTCATATTTTCATATTGTAAGGAAATTAAATTTTATTTAGTTTTGTAAAATAATCACATTATTTACTTTCTAAAATTATCAAGCATTATGAAGTATTTATGCTCTCATACACACACCTGAAAATTGTATAGAATAAAAATATGTTGTACCTAAGAGGATTTTTAAATTTTAGGCGTCTAATATCATTACCTCATTAATTCACTTTATTTGGATAAATCGCATGTTATATCAAAATAAGTCACCAATAAATGAATTTATGTAAATGTAAAATACATATATATATATACATATCCAAATAAAAGTATATGTATCACTAACCCTGAATATCATACATGAATTAGTTTTCATTATTTTCAAATAGCAGAGAAGGAACCAAGGTTCAAAGCTTTGACTTACGAATACTGTTTTACCTAAAGCCTCTGGTATCTGTGCATAAAACATTGTTAAAATGAATATGCATTGACACTGGAGTTAGTAAGAATCCTTTAGCAAGGGTGTAAAATTACTTGATAATAAACCTCAAGTTAAAACCTATGTACAAGTACCAGTGCATTTAAAATATCAGTCTCATCCATAGAGCAAATATCTGTTAAATTCTAACAACAGCTTAAATATCAAATAATTAAATAGTTTTATTTAGCCATTTACATTCAAAGTAGATCATTTGTTTTGAGATATCTTTCATTTTTTGAGATATGTTTTATGTGCGAAGTGATCATAACAAGGATAATATGAGACTGTGAAGTTCCCATATACCTTCAGTTTCTCACCCTAGAGAAATGTTATGATATTTACACATCAAGTCCTATTTATTTCACTTTTAAGAATGCCTTCAAGGTATATCCACTTAAGTATAAATTTCTCTATCATTCCTTATGGCTAATATTCCATTTCATTTAAAAAAATCTTTATCCAGCCTTCAGGTGATGGGCATTTGGGCTGTTTCCAGATTTAGCTATTACGAACTGAGCTGCTGTAAACACATGTGCACATATGTCTCTGTGATATGATGCTTGTAGTTCTTTTGTGTATAGACATAGCAGGGAAATATTAGGGCCAAAATGGGATGGGGGAAGTAAAGAAGGGAAACAAAAAATATAATGGCAAAAACAAAAATGGAAACAAAGCTCATGCATATGGGAGGTGGGGTGATGGGGAGGGCAGGGAAATTGGAAAAATGAGAATCAAGATGTATCATGTACAGGTACAAATTTTCAGTGTTGAATGTGATCATGACATATGAATAAAATGTACTGATCAACTCAATAATTGAAAAAAAAAGAATGCCAAGTTTTGTAGTTTACCTCCAGGGACTAAGCAAGTTGCTCTTTCATATTTTAAAACTTTTTCAAGTTTGTCATGAGTTCTCTAACATAATAATTTAGAAATATGAACTGAACAAGCACAGTGATATGAATAAAAGTACTAACAAAAGAAGATAATGTAACTGATGTGATTTTGAGTACAGAGTGTTCAGTATTATTATATAATATTCACCTTGTGCAGTGACAGTATAAGACTTCAGAAAATGCTTGTCCCTTTAGAGAGGTTCTCGGGTAAATTACCAAGTATACCACTGTTTCTGCTACTTGTCATATTTGCATCTCCAGTGCAATTTTAGTTTCCCTGGAGAAACTGAGACAGCTTGTTGAACCTTAAAGTATTGAGTAATACGAGTACTCTAACGTGAGAAACATTATCATTTAAATGTTCTATTAAAACCAGTACAATTACATATATTAATTAGAATCAGTCACACTACCAGCATAGGGTTAAATTATGTAATAAACTTTTAAATCATCAACTGAGGAATAATTCAAGGGTTAACTAATATTTGTTTCCGGTTAAAGATGAAATTCATTTTAAACTAATGACATATTTCATTTGCATATTGTATGCAAATATGTGCTTTTGTTTGTATTTGTGTATATTCATATATGTGTTCTTATTTTTATTTTTTTGAAGTTGTGGTTTAAACTAAAAGTGACAAGATCACTCACAGCATTCTACATGTTGGATGCCAGGAGTCATTCTATACTCACAATCTGATAAGATTTGACAGAACAGAATTCACTTGCAAAGCTACATGTAATGTAAGCAGGCTGTAGCAAGGCACTATCTTGCTGGAGGCTAATCACTTTATAATGAGTTTAGTGAAAAGTATCTATGCACTAAGTCGTAGTTGACAGCAGCCCAAGGGGACCTCTAAGTGCTAAGAATTAGCAGTCAAGAGATTCTGGATTGCATCCTTTTGACAATAGAGAACAGATTCCTTTCTAAAATACAAGCCATTTAAATTCGACATAAATCAAACAGATGGTAAAATATATCTCTTTGTCACAGGCTTTAACCTGTTTTTGTTCTCACTGTTTCATGAAGTAAAATAACAAAAATAATCAGATTTCCAGTACTCCAATTTTAGGGAAAAAAATCTTAACATCACAAAGAAATGATTTTTATTTTGATATAATATATTTTACCATTCATGGAAATAATTTATATCCAGTTACATTCAAAGAAAATGCTTAACGTGCCAGCTGAGTTTTAAATGATTCATGTTCATTATATGTTGTTTAATTTAATTGATTTTATTGATACATCTATATTTTTGCTATTAAATAATCATTATGGACTGCAAAATAATATTAAAACTCAAATTATAAGACTTGAACAGCTGTGTTCTGTCAAGATTACAAAGTTTTTAAGGTTAATAATTCTGAATAGATGGTGCTGATTTGTTGAAGAGTATCAAAACCTTTGCTAACTTTACCTGCAAGAAAGATGTAGCATAAGACATAAAGAAGGAAGGTTATGTCACTTCTTGGTAGGAAGAAATCCATAAAAAATATTTTAGTTTTTTTTTTTTTCAGCTTGGCTCTAGAAGTGACATAGAAAAAAGCAACAAAACAGAGACATTTGACATAGTGCCATGAAATGCATTTGACACAGAGCCATGAAAAACATTTCTGAACTCCGGTATATTTACTTGAATCAAAGGGCACCCACAGTGTCACCGTTTTATAGAGGTCAAAATAATACACTGGATAGCAGTCATAATTGAGAGATACACTCCCTGAAACTATTAATGTTTCTATAGTAAATATTTGCACTTAAATAATATGTTGAAAACATTGAGGATTTTAAAGACCTACCTCTAGTTGCCAAAAGGTTGTGGGGAAAGAGAGCACTATGTAGTCACACAAATATGTAAACTTTCCCAGGTTCATTGTGGTTTCAGTGGTAATTTGGTAGAAATTAAATAAGCAACAAAATCAGAGAAGATTATTCCTGGAAATCACAGAAATGTAAGGGACATTTTAACCAGTCTACAGAATATCTTAAAAGTAAAACTGGAATTATGGGAGTTTTTGGTAGCAATATAAATGCAAGGATTTAAACACACAGTGTTTAATAAAATAAGTTGGTGAGCAAATGTTTAAAAACTAAGGCAGGGAAGCTCAATGAATGGTCTTGTGGATTTAAGAAAGCAGTGAATAGGTTTGGTCAGTTGCTGTGACACAGGGGATAAAAGAATCAACAAAGAGAATTTATATATGTCCAGAGGGGAAGCTGGATTTGAAGAAATGATTTCATTATACTCTTAATCATTCCTAAGTATTATCATTTCCTGCCTCTCTCTCTCTCTCTCTCTCTCTCTCTGTCTCTCTTTGTCTCTGTCTGTCTGTCTCTCTCTGTCTCTCTCTCTCTCTCTCTCTCACACACACACACACACACCCCATAGCAGAGTAATACTTTCATTGTATGGAATCCTCATTTGTTCTTTTTTACCTCCTTCCTTTCTATCTCCTCTAGTCTCTAGATCCTTTTCCCATTTTCACAAAGTCTATATTCCTGTTTCTTATCATCTTTTATTTTGTTCTTTTCATAACTTGGATTTAATTTAATCATGTAGATTTAGGCATAGTCTAAAGGCTGATTTTTATAACTTATTATTTAAAATTAATCATTACATATGCCCAGAATATATATGCTATGCCATCTTAATTTAATACTATTAGTCATATCTGCATGTACATCTGAGCACTATCTATACATTTTCCACTAAAAAATGAAAACAACCTCATACAACAATTACAAGTCACAGTGATTACAAACTAGAATTAGAAATATAGAATCATTTAGTGTCTCCAAATACTTTTAAAAATATCAATTTGTAGTAATCCATTAAATATTAATAGAACACATCTTTATACATCCTCCAGCTGATGGGTACTTAGGCTCTTTCCAAGATTTATTTATTACAAACTGTGCCCCTATAAACATGGGTGCACGTATGTCACTGTGTTGTGGTGCTTTTAATTCTTTTGTGAATATACCCAGGTGGGAAATAGCAGAGTAAAATGGTATGTCTAATTCTAGGCTTTGAGGAATCTGCATGCTGAATTTCATAGTGGTCGAAATAACCTACATTCTAACCAAAAGTGGAAAAGCATTCCTTTCTCCCCACTGCCCAACAGTAGTTGTTTTTTGTTGATTTCTTGATGGCAGCCTTTCTTTGTGGAGTGAGATGGAATCCCAGTGTTCTTTCCATCTGCATCTCTCCGATGACCAGTGATGTTGAACATTTTTTTTAGATGTTTCTTCACTGCCTCTACTTTGTCTGAAAAAATGCATCAGATGCCCACTTTGGAACTGGGTCTTTGAATTCAGGGGCTGATATTTTTACATGCTTTATATACTCTAGTAGCCCTTTGAGAAACAGCTGGTAAAATATTTTTTCCCATACTATCTCATTTCTTTTTTGCTGTGTTGGTGGTTATTCTTCCTATGCAGAAACTTTTTAATAAAATTAGATTCCAGTTATTGATTCCTTCTGCTGGTTCTCATGCTGGACAGGTTTTGTTCATAAAGTCTTTCCCTATGCCAGTGTCTCCAAGCGTTCTACTTAACCTATCTTCCAGCAGGTTTAGTGTTTCTGTTTTAATATTTATGTCTCTAATCTATTTTGATTTTAGTTTAGTACATAGTGAAAGAGATAGACCTGGATTTAATCTTTGATAGGTTAAAGCCCAGTTTTTCCATACCCATTTGTTAGAGGATATCTTTCCTCCTAATGGTGTTTGGCCCCTTTGTCAAAGATGAAGTGGGTTAGTATGTTCAGAGTTGATTCTGTATCTTTTATCCTGTCCCACTGATCCTGAGGACTGTTGCCTACAAACCCATACTGACTGTGTAGGATAACTTCCATTTGGGGAATGTGAAGCCGCTTGCCATGTCTTTGTTGGCTAGAATTGCTTTTTGGTATTCTGTGTGTTTTCTGATTTTGAACTAACTTTTGGACTATTTTCTCCTGTTCTTTGAACACACTGTTGGGATTTCAATCGGGATTATATTGAATCTACATAGTAATTTGGGGGTATAGTCATTTTAATAATATTGTTTCTCTCTACCAAGGAATAAGAGATGTTCTACTTTCTGAAGTCCTCCTTTATCTCCTTTTTCAAACTGTTGCAGTTTTCACTCATAAAGAATAATAGAGACATTTAAATCTATATGGATACACCTCGGGGCCATATTCATAAGTGAAATAAATACAACACAAATGTGTAAATATCATATCATTTCTTTAGCATGAGAAATTGAAGCTTTAATTGAAATTCAAAATGTATGTTAAGTATTGTGAAATAGGAATAAAATATTCACAAGGAAAAGGGAAAGAGGCAATCAAAGAAGGGAAAGAGAAATTTGATGACAAAAAGGAAATAAAGAAACAAATCTTCTGTATATAGGGAGGTCAGGGGATGCCAAGGAGGCAGGGGAATGGGAAAAAGTCTGAATCAAGATGCGTCTTGTATAGATACAAATTTTCAACAATAAATGCAATCATAAATTATTCCAAAATCTCACTTTATTAAAGCTATGTTAATGTGAAGCTCTTAAGGAATCAAAGAAGTGTGCTAAAAAGTGAAAAGACGAAAAATAAAGGAAATGAAAGTTAAGTTTTAGTAGCATAAATAATTTGCATATGTTAGTGTATTTTTATTGAAAGACAATACAAATTCAAGTCAAATACCTGGCACACATTCTCATCTCCTCGGAGTTACAGAATCCTGTTTCAATCTACCCTATGATCTTCATGTTAGAAAGCAAAGCCCTAGAACTGCGCTGAGTACACAAATGTTTCTGTGTCAAAAGTTCAAGCAGAGTTGTTTCCATTTAAAAGAAAGACAAAATACCATGGCTTATTTAAGTTTCTCTGGAATGTTGGACAGTATGTTTTCCACCCTATGTTATCATCTTGCTCTTTCACTTCACCAACAGCCAAGAACTGAGAACTTACTCTTAAGTGCCCTTGCAGGCCTTTTAGTTTTCAAAATGGATGCATCTTTATAGCTGAAAACTCTCACACTGTTTTCTACTAAAACCAACTTTTCAGTAAAAAGTTTTATTTTATTTGGAAGATTAAAAAGCAATACCACCATATAGTCGATGGAAAACATGTTTTTATTTCTTGATAAGAGTTTCATTCAATATCCATGACAAGTGTTTCTCTTGTTATTGTTGGAGAACTAGAACGAAGATAAACATTAATATGTAAAATAATAAAAATAATATAGTAGACTGTATTTTGTAGAGTATATGCTAAACTTAATAATGATAACCACTAAAATCAGTTCAGACATTATGGTAGATATTTTTTATATGTGATCTCTTGATACTCACAATGCTACTAAAAATGTGTGTGCAGGGCGCTGGGGACTTAGCTCACGTGGTACCATGCCTACCTTGGACGTGCAAGGGCCTGAGTTTGATCCCCGGTATCGGAAAAAAAAAAATGTGTGTGCGTGTTTGTGTGCATTGCTAGTCACCATATTGCTATCAGTAATTTTGAGTGTAATGGAAATTAAACATAATCTAAACTCCAACATCTACTAATGAACTAAGTATAAAAATAGTCTAATAAATTATCTCTTTAAGATAAATATTAAACTCTCTTTCCATTATATTTCAGCATAATTCAATAATTTAGTAATAACATTCAAAATTATCACTAACTGCATAAAATTATGTTTTACAAAGATTCAGAATTTCATGAAGCAAATAAAAATGAGATTGAAAATCACATGTGAAACCAATGATGAATAAGAATCCAGAAGAAATAGAATAGGTAATTATTAAGTATGAGAACACAGCAATGAACGTACAGTCATTGTGAACTAATTATGTCTTTGAATATTTCTCAGAAATGGTCTTAATAGGAATGGGTGAAGAAAATTTAAAATATTAATAGCATATTAATATATGTGGTTAATTAATTGAAAACAACATGGATATAGTAATATCAAAATCAACTTCATGTTTACCTTTTGACAAGTAGTACAGTTTTCACTATAAGAGCAATTTTAGGTATAGAATTACAAATACTTCTTATATTTTAATTCAATTTTTCAAGCTATAGTCCTAATCAAACTTTTGATGAAAAATTTCCATGCATTTCTAATATTTCTTCATTTCTGGTATCAGTTGCTCTTGGATAAGGATTTCTTACGTTTAAAATGGGAAAGCTGAACTACAGAGAAATGAGATAACTGTAACAGTCAGTTTGTCATGTTATAAACCCTCTCATATTTATTTAGGGAGAGAGAATTTAATATAAATAATTGTTAATCTCATCTTGCAGGAGGCTTGCCGTCTCCTAATCATGCCCCATTATTGGCTGAGTCAAATACAAAGACAAGTTAAATGTTTTAACTCAGTAACTAACATTAAAAAGTCACATAGTTTGCAACTACAGGAAACAGCTATCAGACCCAAGACTGGCTAAAAAGGGAAGCAATTAAGATTAAGAAAAAATTGTGATGGTAAAAAAAAATCATGTATGTAGGGGGTGGAAGCAGGAGGGTGTGCAGGGGAATGGGAATAAATGAGAATTAAGTTGTGTCATGTACTGGTAAAAATTCTCAATGTCAAGTGTGATCATGATGTGTATATACAATGTACCTATGTCTCAATAAAAACAATTTAAAAAACTGGAAATTTGAAGAAGAGTTCTCTGCAACATTGAACCTCAGTTCTCTTAACATTTGTGACTCTGGAGGTTGGGAAGACAGGTTAGATGAAACTAGTTGTGTGAATAGGAGAAATAATGGAGTAATGGTATTAAGCACTACTCTGCAAAAGAACTACTGTGTGCAGGGTGAAGAAGGTTGCTGGGGAAAGCACGATACCCAGTGGAACAAGCAACTGAGCTGAAGCTAACCGAGTAAGCAAGAAAGCATATGCTCTGCATGCATCTTCCTGCCTTTCAGTCTTCCGATCACGCCCCATTTGGGACAGAGCTAAACAGAAAGGTCACTGGAAAAAGTAGAAATGTGGTTTGCAGACTCCTGGAACCAGTATCACAGACAGAGGAGAAAGGAGCCCAAAAGCCAAGACAGTACCCCTGTAACAGGCTCAGTCTGCCTTTCTTGCCAACAGCACTTCAACATGTATTTGAAACCTCTGGACGATGCAAATAACTGCGTTCCAGCGCTAACATGGTGCGTCCAGCCGGCCCCATAAAAGCAGATATTCTCATCTCTTCCCTCTACCTCGGGTAAGAACTAGCAAGTAATAAGAGACATTGCATCCAGTCTTGGATATGATAACTCTATACACCTCTGCCACACTCATCTTAGTCAATACACCTGGCGATGATGGAGGCAGGATTTGAAATGCAAATTTGTCTCAGAATCTGAAGTTCTTTGCAATGTACATGACTGTGTCTTCATTCTTAACTCTGGGGTCAGCTGTGTGTTAATCATTGCTTCCACGCAATACGAGTCGGCTACATCTAAACAGCAGAAAATTGTAATTTATCTAAAAACAGAAAACTAGAGGAAAATAGTAATGTGGAGTTTAGTATAAGGTTTGACAACAATTTCATTTGAAACAATTATAACAGTTTTTTTATGTTAAGGAGATAGAGTAATCCTCATTATTATAGTGTTTCATTAATTACTCCAATACTTAACATCGTTATTACCATGAACTTTGCATTTTGATCTTGCCTATTCAAAAATTCATAATATTGGAAATAGTAACATTGGCAGTAAGAAGAAAAGAAAAAAATTAACTCATTCTTTCACTCTTTACATTACATTAGATTAACACAGTATAGGATTTCTATCACATAACAGTATATAATACTGTACATGTTTTGTTGGTTTGCTTCTGAAGAAATTTAAAAATGTCATTCAGTCTCTGTGACCATAAAGTAACATTAATGATGACATTTTCCACCAACACCCAGCTGTGTGCAAAGGAAAGATTTCAACACATACTAGTTTTTCTATATTTTTGTCACTTATTTTGTTATTGAAAGATACCAAAAATACTTGTTAAGCACTCATCTGAAGAATCATCAATGGGTCTTTTTGTTTGTTTACTTTTGGCACTGGGAACTGAAGTCAGAAAGCTATGCTACCAGGCAGGCACAGAGCCACTGATCCAAGTCCCTGGCCCAATGTTTATGTGTTTTTATGCGTATGAAAATGGTTATAAATATTTTCTAGTTAAATACAATTAAACGATTTTACATGTTAAAAAGTTGGACCTCGGTTTTCATAAAGCAGAATATTCTATTCAGAGCCAGAAGTGAGTCTTAAAGACCAAGATTAATGCTTGCAGAAACTGGAGAAAGAAATACAAGGAAAGGATACTAGGAGATGGACCTCAACTCACTACATACATATTGATTTGTTGGCTGTGTTCTGCTGTAATGCACATTTATGAACTGCAGTGTGAGTGATATCAACTGTAGCTTCCTGTCTGCAGGCCTTCCTGTGGAGTTATCATCAGTGTTTTAGGTATCTCATTCCATAGTGTAAGAGTGCTTTCCTTCAATAAGGTTTGATTGATTTCTTGTTTTTAGGCATTTACGCAAAGAACTCTGCCTGTCACTATTATGGCTTTATCCACATGTTTTAGCCTCTAGTGTGACTTCACTCATTTAGTGTTTTGTTTGCTGTTAGAATGCAATAGATGAAGAGGGGAAAGGTTATTTATTTACTTTTCAAACAGATTACTAGTATATACTAATATTAAAAATCCTTATGGACCTTTCCCTTTGAAGTTGTTTCATTTTCCTAGTCGTATCAGGCAAATCTTGTGGTCAATTTCAGACTGACCTTAATTTTCATATCTCTTTTTTGATACTAGCCAAATAAACTTGCTATTGTTATTCCTTTTTATAAAAGTTCAATTTGAAAAGTACCTAACTTCATAGTTATGCCTTAGAAATTCAGCAGCCATGTTTAGATTTCTAATCAAAATATATGATAGTGACTTCTTGCATCAGTTGAGATACATCACATTGAATTCATTTCCATCTATTCTTCTTTCTAATGAAAATACACAAAAATGGGATCAGTAGAAGATAAACAAACACAAATAATTCTTCAGAAGAGGAATTAAGAAGGCTGCATGAGAATAAAACTTGCTGTATTTATTTAATCAGCAACTTATTCTGCCCAAAGTGAAGCAAAATCAGAATAAAAATATTATCACACACAAAAGTATACGAGAGTATTTGTGATTATTTATTCAATCACTTTATGTTACAAATAGTGCACAGGTCTTGTAGAGAGTGTGGGTAAATAAAAGAAGTAAACACCTCTTCAGCCAATTTTGAAGCCCTGAAAGAATTGCAGGAAATGAAACCTAAAAAATCAAGATGAATGAGATTGTTAGTGGATAAAATGGAACAGGATAAGTACAGCAGCTAATGTCAGGTATGAAAAATACTCAATTTCCTCAAGCAAGCATTGGTCGATGTAGAGAGTGGATGTTAGGGGAGCTTAGAAGAGCCAAACCGAGAAGATGAATATGGAAAGCAAGGAGGATGAAAGAATGAAGAGCAGTAACAAACAAGAGAATCTACAGAAAAGGACCAAAGAGATTGTGTCCATATAAAAGCTCATCACTTTCACTTTCAGTTATTTCCAGTCACATCTTTGTAATGTCCCTTCCTCAAGACCATTAAGACGTTACAGGATTTCAGACAAAATTCCTAGTATTGTAACAGATTTGGTATCATCTAAAAAAGAAGTTACAAAGAAAAAAACTGAAATTTTCCTTTGACAGATGAATTTTGACTACAATGGCTTAAGAACTTAAGGTAGAAGTCCTCAAAATAAATTTGAAAAGTGTTACTAAAATTTTATTTGGTTTTCTTCATCATTTATAGCTCATTTTTAAAATTAAATTATATTGAGGCCGGGCGTGATGGCTCACGCCTGTAATCCCAGCACTCAGGAGGCAGAGGCAGGAGGATTGCTGAGTTCAAGGCTTGCCTGGGCTACATAGTGAGCTCAGGGTCAGCCTGAACTACAGAGCGAGAACCTGTCTCAATACAATACAATACAATACAATACAATACAATACAATACAATACAATACAATACAATACAGTACAGTATAGTACAGTACAATACAATACAATACAATACAATACAATACAATACAATGCAATGCAATGCAATGCAATGCAATGCAATGCAATGCAATGCAATACAATACAATACAATAAATTATATTGGGCTGCAGATATACCTCAGTGGTTCAGGCGCCTGCCTGGGAAGTGCAAGGTCCTCAGTTCAATCCCCAGTAACCACATACAATGCTGGGCATGGTGGCTCATGCCCACCAGCAATCAATATCACATACCACAGTGCCAGGTGTGGTGGCTCACACCTGTCATCCCAGCACTCGGGAGGCAGAGGTAGGAGGATTGCTGAGTTCAAGGCTTGCCTGGGCTATATAGTGAGCTCAGGGCCAGCCTGAACTACAGAGTGAAAAAATGAATGAATGAATGAATAAATAAATAAAACTCTGCCATTATCTTTATTATCTTTGCTGATAATGACTCAGAATTGTTATTCACGTCTCAAAATATTTTGCTTTGGAAAATGGTAAAATTGAAATGGCTTATGCAAATGACTCATCCAACAGTCATTGTTTTACAATAACTACAACATAACTAATAGGGGTATAGGTATTTTATGTTTGCCAAGTAGGGCTTTAACTTTATTGAGCTGTTGTTTCACTTTTTTTCTTTTGAAAATGTTTATTAATACATATTTTCAATACACAATAATTACATTTATAGTGAGAAGCTGGTATTAGTGTGTATTAAGTAGCTTTTTAAAAAAAAAAATTCTGATTGCTTTCCTCTCTGTGTCCCCATTTCCACTCTTTGCTTGGTCTTCTTTCCATTTACAAAATATCTCTCTCCACATTTTCTATTATCTGTGTTTTATTTTGCTCTTTGATTAATTCATACTTGGTTTCTCTTACAACAGAAACCATAAAATATGTATGGTTTTGTATCTGATTTATCTCATGTAACATTATGGTCACCAGATACATCCACGTTCCTACAAATGGCTCAAATTTAGCCTTCCCTATGGCAGAGTACAACTCTGTTATGAATAAATATAATTTTTATCCATTTATCTGAACAATCATTTAACAGAATATAAAACGAAGGATATTCCTTATCAAAAAGGTTAGATTCTCTGGCAAATAAGTGGTGCAAGGGGAGGTAACTCAACACAGCAGAAGAGCTGAACAGATTCTGAGATTTTGTTGTAAGACCTAATGGCAATCAAGAAGGATGAAAGATATCAAGCTCTGCCATTAACTAGTAAACTTATCTTAGGTTTCTGTTTTTACATTTTTGAAATACGGGGAGTTTCATGTGCAATAACTGGTCTACTTTGTTGTTATGAGCATCAAATAAATAACAGATGTGAAGACAATTGACAATTCTGAAGTAATAGATTTCTTGAAGGTGTAGCTTCCAAAATATGGCACACTAATACATTTGATACATTACTTGTGCCACAAGAAAATACATTGAGAAATAACACAAATCAATTAATGTCAAAATATAAAAAATACTTTAAGATCATGAAAAAATGTAGTATTTCATTGTATCTAAATAAAAATGAAAATGACAACTGAATTACTTGTATGAGAAAAAATACCTATTCATAGAACAAATTGAGGTATACATTCAAAAAGTTCATGCGTTTGTAATCTCGGTATGTGAGCATTACAAATTGCATTTCATAAATTTTCATATTCATGTTAACGTTATGCATTTTAGAATTAGAAATCATTTGATTCAGGGACAGGTTTTTCAATTGTTTTAAGATCATGTAGTCATTTGACACACAGTAACATCAGCCTGATATTAACCAAGTCTGCACTTTATAAGCTAGACTAGTGAGAATTTGAATGAGACTAGCACTTTGAAAAGAAGAAAAGAATAGGGATGATTGCCATATTCAGTGAAAGAGAATAAAAAAGTGATTTATTTTTAGTTCTCGTAGGTGGTAACAATTTAACTCCAGGGAAAAGTTATGAAAATTAGAAATGGCTATTGAACATTTATTTGTGAATACTTAATTGAAGCACAGAGAACTGGCACAATTTCAAGCTCTTAATCATAGATTTCTAAATGTACATTAGGTAATGAATGTATAAAATTATGCTTATCTTGTCTTAGATAAGTGTTTAATTAAATATCCTTTGAGAGAAGAAAATCTTCACATTATTAAAGAAAGAAAAGGACATTCTATGGAACTCTATGTTACTTTAAAAAGAAAAATCACATTTTTGCCACAATAGACTACTCTGCTGAATATAATCTATATGGAATTCGGGGATCAGGTAAGATTTGTAGGTGTTAAAAACAATATTTGTGCAGCAATCACGGTATAAAAGTTGAGTTTTTAAGATTGATTTTTTTATTCACATTTATATAGGCTCCTAGTAAATCATGAGCCTATGAAACACTTCATCATAGTCTTTTGCTACATTCTCAGTATAAAACACAAACATGTGTCATGCTTTAAGATACCAGTGACTTCATTAAAATTAAATGCTCAAAATGACTCTTTGAACCATACTACATGTTCAAATTTTAGGAAATATAGAAAGCCCATAAAATAAGGTTCTTAGAGGATACTATTTAACACTTTGTTTAGATGGATGTACAATGAAGAGATGTAGGATGCACTCTTCCGTTGGAAGACATGCAGATTTAAAGCAAACAAACAAACAAAAAAAGGAAAACTGTTCTACACACTATTATGCCCTATAAACTCAGAATTCAATAAAGTGGACAGGACATGATTAACTAGTGGTCAACTTCTACCATGAACTGCACTGAGTCAGTATGGTCTGGGAGTGGAAAACCCACCAGGGGCTCATTGTCGATGGCCACAAAAAGAGAACAGAGTGGAAGATTGTGGGCTGCTTACGTGGTAGGAGAAGCTTGCTGGGGATGGTTTTTCTGATGTGAACTAGGCTGTTGTCACTGCAGGAGGAGCTGGGGGGTCTCATTGTTTCTGGGAATAGCTGGTGTTCTCATGAGGGGAGCTTTGATCCTCACCATGAGCATTGGTTTCTGGCTCCAGAGCAGGTCCCTCAGTCTGAAGGAAATAGATCCTTCATGCTGCGGTGTAGGTTTTCTGTCTTCCACCACTGGCGTTTGGCCCTTCCTGTTGAAGATAATGTACAGGTAAATGTGAGACTTTGCTGTGGGCTCCAGGACACTGGCTGGACTCATGGGGGACGTTGCCTTGGATTCCTAGCCTTTAGCTGGACTGTTGTGGGATATGGCTGTGGGATCCAGCCCTTGTTCGGATTCTCTGGGCCTCTAGTGAGGAGTTAATCCTTGCATTCCTTTGTATTGACATTTCAGGTAATGACCCAAAAATACCACAACAGTGGGTAATCTAGCTCTGTCAAAACTACCAAAAATTGGTTAGATTGTATTATTAGAAATAGATTTTTTAATTAAGGAAACTTAGAATACAAACATGCATGTTTAAAACAGATAAATTAGAGGGCTTTTTACTTATGAAAAAACATTCCTTCAAAAAAAAGATTGAAAGTAACCTTTCCCTCTTCATCTATTGTATTTACAAATGCTGTGTATTAGGAAAAATCCACTCACACATAATATTTAGGAAGACATTTATATTAAAAGGAATTTATTCAAGTTCTCACTTAAACTGTAAAGCTATGAAAGCAATCATTTGTGATGTTCCATTTCCTGAAAGATGCATTCATTTTTAAGACATTTAATTCTATTTAATTTAAATGATGTTCTGCTAGTAGAAAACTACTGAAACACTAAAGCAGTCTCAAAAGAAACATTAAAAATTAAGAGATTCTACCTAACTCAATTGTGGTTACATGCATATTCTTTTATGGTGTAGTTCCCTCAAAGGTACAATAATATTTGGATGCTTTTCTTTAAGTATGTTAGACTTCATTTAAAAATATATTTACCAAATCTATTTACCAAGATCATGAAGTTATAAAGATAAATTTAATATTGGAAGACATTTTTAAACTTCCTCCTCACTTTTGACCAGAAGACAATAGTTTGAAAAAAAATATAAGCAAAGCAGAATCTTGTTTTTATAAGATGAGCCAGGAAAGATATTTTGACTAAGTGATTCTCCATGTAAAGTGGAATTTTAGTTTGTTTTCAAGAAAATATACTACAAAAATTGGGAAAAATGCAAGGGATTCTTATATTTCTTTGTAGTGATTGGGTCAGTAGAAGCACAGTGTTGAAGGAAGTCTGACGTAAAAAAGAGGACAAAGATGAGGCTAAGTAATAAAGATCATTTTATCGAGAGGGAAGAAAGCAGATTTCCCCAGACCTATATTTTTGAAAGAGAACAAAAATATAACTGGCTAAACTATTAAGCAATGATGGCAGAACTTTGTTGAGATTAATAGATTAGAAATGTTTGAGTTGATGAACTTGCCCAGAAACTGTTATTTATATTCTCATTTGTAATTGATAAAATAAACATTTTGACTCACTTGATCAATTATTTAAAATATGAATTATAAAATTATAATTTTGGCCCAGAGATTTAGCTCAGTGGTTTGAGACCCTGTCTCAAAAAAAAAAATATATATATATAATTTTGATAGATTTTAAACTGAGGACAATTGTAAAACATTTTTTATCTTCTAGAATATAATAGAAATGCAACCAAAAAGGGATATTTAACACCTCTTTGCTCTACTGACAAACTATGAGATTGTTTAAAGACCTGACCATCTGTAAGCAAGTGAAAATGTGCACTAGGACCTGAGTTTAATGGAACAGTACATAATACATATTAGCTTTTGAAGAAATCCTGAATATTTCTTTTATAAAAGAGGCTAGAATGAAGTAAACCTGCTGTAGTCCTTGTATGTACATCTGATAACAACTAAAAACTGAGATGAAGTATGAGAACAATTGAAACAATAGCAGAGAGATTGAAGAGGAAGTCATTTTCTCAAGAAAGAAACAAAAGTGCCAGAGGGTTAGCTCAGTGGTTCCGGCGCCTGTGCAAGGTCCTGAGTTCGACTCCAGGTAACCACATACAATGCTGGGCATGGAGACTCACGCCCACCAGCCATCAATACCACATACCACAATGCTGGGCGTGGTGGCTCACGCCTGTCATCCCAGCACTCGGGAGGCAGAGGCAGGAGGATTGCTGAGTTTGAGGATTGCCTGGGCTACATAGTGAGCTCAGAGACAGCCTCAACTACAAAAGCGAGACCCTGTCTCAAAAAAAAAAAAAAAGAAAGAAAGAAACAAAATAATTTTCTTGTTTATTTTCTCTTCTAAATACACAATTTAACCATCAAATAAGAGATGTTGACGAATTATGAAGTAAATGACACCAGCTATAACTTCAAGAGTAATTTATTCATTAGTCCACAGTACAAGGAAAGGTGATCCTTCTTGCCATGAATGTGTGTAAGGAGATATCTCTTTCATTTTTTAATATCCTACTCATTTTGAAGCAAGCACCAGGTATTTAATTGGACTGCTATAGTTCATAGATAATTAAAAATCTGAGAGAAAAGTCATGTCTTTGGATAAAGGAGCAAAGACAACTAGGTTCTATTAAGAACACTGGGGGAACCGCCATGATTTTTTTTTCTTTCTATTGTCTGGCCACCTATTTATCTCTGATAGCCAGCTGATTCACACTGAACTGCAAACAGATACAGGTAGATCTCTGAAAGAATTTCATTTTCTGGACAGGAGAACAATTACAGGCCTTGTAGAATCAGCAGCATGACAAAAGCCTCAGAGATACGACAGTGAGATAATTAGAGCAACAGATTTTGCTTTGGATTGGAACCAATGGGTCACCTTCTAATTGCAGATATATGGAGTGCGCAAAAAAGGCATAGCCAAGGCTCAAATATTGAATGCATGATAGAGGTCACTGTTCATATCACAGATTAACCATACCAGTGGCTCATGTGAGAGATAGACCCAAAGAATGTGTTAAAAGTCCTTCATGGCCCGGCGGACCGGGGAACTTACGGCGGACGGACCGGACCCAGCAGCCCCGGGCCGCCGTGCCGTGAGCCCGGCGGACCGGGGAACTTACGGCGGACGGACCGGACCCAGCAGGCCCTGGCCCGCCGTGCCGTGAGCCCGGCGGACCGGGGAACTTACGGCGGACGGACCGGACCCAGCAGCCCCGGGCCCGCCGTGCCGTGAGCCCGGCGGACCGGGGAACTTGCG
>PVIC010022132.1:0-16106 GCA_004025085.1 Thryonomys swinderianus
CAGCTGTGCGTTGCCAGGTCACCACACGCTCCTGTGGTGAACTAGAACAGAGAGAAGCTGTGAGAGCCAGGACTCAGGAAGATGGTCACCTTCTCCTGTAGACCAGACTCTGGTTCCTGGACAAGAGGGCCCTGAATGATGGGAAGGGCTTTCCTTGCAAGAAGTTGTGGCTCCTGACGGCCAGAGTCCCAGCAGCCACGCTGTATCACAAGGCAGAGGCCAGCACTGAGGACGGAGGTGCACTGGCCCTGTCCTAGTCAGTCCCCAAAGACTGTCACAGGCCACAGTCGCTCTCTCCTCCTGTAGTGACTGCTGTCCATCATTGAGAGCTGGGCATAGCTTCCTCTCCCCCAGTGTGAGCAGGCAGAGGGCCCCTGGGCCAACAGGTAAGGGAGAGCCCAACAGAACAAGGTTCTCAGAGACCCTGCAGCCACAGCCTGCTCCCATGCCAACGGCTGGGTATGAAGCCTGAACCCGCACACAGGTGCACTGAGGTGTGGTGTTGACTCCAGCCACTGCTGGCCATAGCAGAGGAGCCAGGCTGAGCCACACCCTGCTTCTGACCTAGAAAGTCTTGAATAGTGACACAGGAGCCAGGTATAGAGCACATGCCGGGCATCCCAGCACTTGGGAGGCTGAGGCAGGAGGATTACAAGTTGTAGTCCAACCTGGGCAACTTATGACACTGACTCAAAATTTTAAAAAGAAAAAAATAAAAGGGCTGGAGATGCAGCTCAATATGAAGGCCCTGGATTCAATCCCTAATGCAGACACGCACACACACACGAGTTGGCAGGGTGTAAATAACAACTGCAAGACAAAAGTCTATATTGTGTCCAGTATAGATACAACTTTTCAGATTCTTTTTTCTTTTTTTGAGACAGGGTCTCACTTTGTAGTTCAGGCTGGCCCTGAGCTCACTGTGTAGCCCAGGCAAGCTTTGAACTCAGCAATCCTCCTATCTCTGCCTCCTGAGTGCTGGGATTACAGGCATGAGCCACCACGCCTGGCACTGTGGTATGCGGTATTATTTGCTGGTGGGTGTGAGTCTCCACGCCCAGCATTGTATGTGGTTACCAGGAATCAAACTCAGGACCTTGTGCTTGCAAGGCAGGCACCGGAACCACTGAGCTAACCCTCTGGCCCGAGATTCTTTTCACTCTACGTGGACTTGAATATCCACACATAGGCTGAGTCCATAGAGGGGTGACGTCATCTACCTCCTTCTAGAAAGCTCTTGTGTTCCTGAGCCTTCCTCAGCCCAAGGTCCTGAAGTCCACAAGTAAGGCCCAGGCTGTGACGTCTTTGGGAGCAGGTGACTCCAGTCACATGACAAACCCAGTTTGAAGCTGTCACAGTCCAGGGACACTTTTTTTTTTTTTTTTTGCTTTTTGAGACAGGGTCTCGCTTTGTAGTTCAGGCTGGCCCTGAGCTCACTATGGTGCCCAGGCAAGCCTTGAACTCAGCAATCCTCCTGTCTCTGCCTCCTGAGTGCTGGGATTACAGGCGTGACCCACCACATCCGGCATTGTGGTATGTGGTTTTGATAGTTGGTGGGCATGTCTCCACGCCCAGCATTATATGTGGTTACCGGGGATCGAACTCAGGACCTTGCGCTTGCGAAGCAGGCGCCGGAACCACTGAGCTAACCCTCCGGCCCCAGGGACACTTTTTAAAGTGTTCTACAGAAAGGAGGAAAACTTCTACTGATATCTGAAGGAAAATCTCAAATCATTGGCATTATTTGTTGGAAAAGAGTAAAGTCTTGAAGCACACAGGCAAGGGGGCTTAGCGACAATTCAAGGGATTCCAAGAAGAACCAAGGGCAAAAGTGAGAGCAGGAAGGAAATGGGAAAGCGGAGAATGTGGTGGAGCCTGCGGTCTCTAGTTTTCTTAGTGCAGAAGCAGAAATTCTGCAGATTGACCTTCATTCAGCATAAGCTTTTTTTTTTCAATTTCTCCACCTTCCCATCCATCCCCATTTCAGAGCATTTTAATTGAGTCACTACTAGATGGCTTATTCAGGGAATTCACCCTGAGGCGCACATTCCAAGCCACCAAAATTGGGGTGATGCAGCACAACCGTAATACCAGCACTGGAGAGGCTGAGGCGGAAGGATCACCTTGAGCGACCTAGAGATCCTCTATCAAAAAAAAATTTAAAAATTGGGCCGGAGATTTAGCTCAATGGTTCCGGCGCCTGCCTCGCAAGCACAAGGTCCTGAGTGCGATCCCGGTAACCACATCCAATGCTGGGCGTGGTGATTCACGCCCACCAGCAATCAATACCACATACCACAATGCCAGGCGTGGTGGCTCACACCTGTAATCCCAGCACTCGGGAGGCAGAGACAGGAGGATTGCTGAGTTCAAGGGCCAGCCTGAACTACAAAGCGAGACCCTGTCTCAAATAAACAAACAAATAATAAAAAGCAAACAAACAAAATGAATGATAATGGAAGAACCACACAATGGAATGCTGGGAAGCAGCAAGTGGCACCGCACCCATAAAGCACCCCCCCACCCCACCCAGTTGAGGGCAGGCAAAGGAGAAGCCCAGCAAGAACAGCAGTCCAATCACTCACGAGGGAGAAGAGGCCGAGCCAATGCCCTCTATCTACTAGGTTGCCAATCTGCCCAGGCTGGGTTTGAATTTAAAATCCTCCTGCCTCAATCTCCTGAGTACTGAGTGATGGGTGCGCCCAACCCCTCGGCTCTTCTCTCCTTCCCGTGCGAGGTGCAGAAGCCAGGACCACGCACACGAGAAGCAGATGTCCTGCCACTGACCACCTGCCTATTCCGGGCGTCCTGTCCCAGATGGGTCACACAACAAAGAAGACATAACCAGGAGCCAGAGATTTAGCTCAGTGGTTCCAGCGCCTGCCTTGCAAGCACAAGGTCCTGAGTTCAATCCCCAGTAACCACATCCAATGCTGGACGTGGTGACTCATGCCCACCAGCAATCAACACCACATACCACAGTGCCAGGCGTGGTGGCTCACGCCTGTAATCCCAGCACTCGGGAGGCAGAGACAGGAGGATTACTGAAGTTGAGGCTTGCCTGGGCTACATAGTGAGCTCAGGGCCACCCTGCACTACAAAACAGACCCTGTCTCCAAAAAAAAAAAAAAAAAATTTGTTGAAAAGAAGACATAACTAGTTCCTCGGAGCTCAGAGGTGCTGCAGTCACTTTCCCCAGGTAATGGGTCCATGGCTGAGCCACCTTTATTAATAATAACTAGTAATAATCATGTTTCCACAGGTTTGTCCCCAACTCTCGACCTCCTCATAGTTCAAAAAGAGTGGTTAGCAGCCTCCCTTCACTCCACAGTGCCAGCGGTGGGGCGTTACCCCAACCAAAACTTAGCTCACTTGTGGACTCCAGAGACAAGAAGTGGTGAAGAAGCTGGGAGTGGCAGTGCATGTCCCGCCCGTGATTACAGCACTCCTGAGGCTGAGGCAGGAGGATCCCCAAGTTCCAGACCAGCCAGTGCTACATAGCAAGACCCAAATCTCAAAACAAAACAAGATCAAAAAGCAAACAAAAGAAATGTTGAAGGAAATACTGAAGAACGGAATGAAAACCTCGCCTGGCTGTGTGCTTTGTCATTTAACATCCCTGGGTCACAATGCCCCTGTGTAAGGACACCATCTCCTCAGCTGCATTGGCAGCAAGGGACAGGGCTTGTTTTCCAGCTTCCTGAGTCCAATTCCCACTCTACCAGTTCTTGTCGGAGTGGTACAAGCGAGTCACTAAGCCTCCTTTTCATCACCTGTAAAATATGGATGATGATATTTGCCTCTTGGGAACAAATGAAGGACTCAAAGAAGAAAAGCTACTTTAAAAGGACCCAGCGTGTGGTAATCCTATTACAATTAGACCATCTCCAAAATTCTGGGATCCTAAAGAAAAGCTAAGGTCAAAATCCCTAGTTTCTCAGTGTGCTTTTGAATCGCTCTCTGATGCAAGGGAAAGAGCTGGAACTTCCAGTGTGAGTCCAAGCCTCACCCTTTACCTGCACCCTTTTACCCCCAAAATCTGGCGGGGAGACATGGGCTGAGCCATTGTGGGAGGTGCTGACTTCGTCCCAGGTAGCACTGACGTCTATGTGTTTCAACGCAGAAAACTTTAATGTGTTTAGTCTTGCAAAGTGGCATTTACAGCCTGCTACTTCTAAAAAGGCCTGATAGTCTCACCCTTAATCCAGAATGAACACTCTGCAAAAGGCTTAATAGCGAAGTGGGGAAACCACCACACAAAATGGGAAATGGCATCAATGTAGAAATAATTACAGGCAGGAAAGACAAAGAGTGAAGAAAGCAATTCCCGGAGTCCCGCCTGGCGCTTCTCTGTGGGGTATCAGCTTTCATTTTAAAATACACCCAAAATCCCCATCAAGTGCTTCGCAAACCCAGGCCTCTGCAGCAAAACAAACCCATCATTGTATGAGGGCAGCTGAAGGGTCAGGTGCGTCCTGGGAACGGGGACCTCAGTGACCAACTTCAAAGCTGGCTGGGATCGCTTACCTGTCACAGCCCTGAAGAAAACCAACAAAAAAGGGTGACCACCCTTTTTTCCTGTTAATGCTATCCCTGCACCAGTTCATTAAATTCACGATCCGATTTCCTGCGGGAGGGAGGACACGCTGTGTCCAAAGCTACCTTCCAGTGGCCACTTGGACAGTCTCTCCACTGGGGTATTGGCTGTCTGTGGCTGGTCAGAACAGGGCAAGAGCATCTCCCACTTTGTCTGGGACTCAGACCCCTCTGGTCTCATGGACCATTTCCTGAGGCCTCACAAACTCCTCCTAAACACGAAGGGCTTAGAAAGGGATACACCTTGTGAGCCAAAAGAACTGAAGCTCAGAGCCACATAACCAGCCCATGTTGCACCTACAGTGTGGGCCCACGGGGATGGGTGTAAATGTCCATAGTGTTTCGTATGATGGCAGGAAATAATCTCAGATTCTCTATGTCCTGTGCCAGACTCAACGATGGCCAAAGCACCGAAGCTATGCATTGACAATAATCACCATATTGGGCAGCGCCGATGTTCCACAAAGCACTATTGCAATACTGAAACAAAGATTACTGGGCTGGGCTTTGCCACTGACAACTGAGTCTCCACGAAAACTTGGGTCAGAATTGTTCCATAGCTTCAGAAATCTCTATCCCATGCTGGAGTCTTTGGCTTGGACTTTGGTGCTAACAATGATGAAGAACTCAATAAAAACACTCTAAGCTTTACCTTTTCTCACCCTGAAAGTAGATAGCCTGGCCACACAAACTTCACAGATGCCCGTAGCAGTAGCTCTAGACGGACACTCTCAAGTCTTGCTTCCAGCACCTTTGTTGCTCAAAGGCAAGAGCTCCAGGCAGCACCTCCCAGAGTTTTCCGCAGCGAGGCTTGAGCTGCGACCTGGGTCGCTTCCAATTACAACACCCTCAGGAGACCTGAGCTTGGCCCTGAGTGGCTTGAAAAGAGGCAAGCAGGTGACAATGGCCCCACACTCTGTGTTAGCAGAGCATCACGCAGCAAGGCATGGGCACCGGAGAGGCAGTGGCATCCTACCTGGGTGGTGGCCACAGGAGCCCAGGTGGCTCCATTCTGCATTGTGCATCTGAGTCATTTGAGGAGCTTGGCTTGGCCTTTTCTTTAGTTCATCTGGTGCCACATATTTTACCATCCTTTGCTTAAAATAGCTGCTGTGAATTCTGCATCCAAACCCACATGGTCCCTTCCAACAAGAAAAATCCTCCTAACCAGTATTCAGATTTAAAATTGATACAAGGTGGCACATGCCTGTAATCCCAGTGCCTGGAAGGCTGAGGCAAGAAGACTATGCTGAGTTCAAGGGCAGCCTGAATGATGTAGCAAGACCCTGTCTCAAAAAGGGGGGTGGACTGGAAATTTAGCTCTGTGGTTCTGACATCTGCCTAGCAAGCGTTAAGGTCCCTGGTTCGATCCCCAGTACCACATACAACAATACCAGACATGGTGACGCATGCCCACCAGCAATCAGTACCATACACCACAATGCCAAGCATGGTGGCTCACGCCTGTAATCCCAGCACTTGGGAGACAGAAGCAGGAGGATTGCTCAGTTTGAAGCTTGCCTGGGTTACAGGCTACAGTGAGCTCAGAACCAGCCTAAACTACAAAGTGAGACCCTGTCTCAAAAAAAAAATTGGCACAAGTGTTTGGGAGGTGGCTCAGTGGTCAAGCGTTTCCCCTGCTTAAGCCCCTTGGTTCAGTCTCCAGCACTGTAATGAATCACCAAACTAGCATTAGTGATACATAGTGTTCTCCTAGTCTTCCTTTTCTTTCTTTCATTAGGTTAACTTTTACCCAGCATCCATTCCAAGCATTTCTGCTATCTGGCTTTTCTCACTTCCTGTGTGCTCCTTCAAATGCTGTCACTTGTGTCTAGGAACCATCCCTTCTCCACTGTCTGCATTCCTGTCTCACTCTGAGACACCACTCTGCTGGGTACTGGGGAAGCAGCACCAGCAGGGACTGAGTGCTTTGATAGAGCACTGTGTGAGGAGTCGTTGGCCAAATGCACAGGCAGGGGGTGGGCACCAAGTTTCACTGGGATACAGAAAGGAATTTAATTCTGTCTTGGGAGACAGGAAACGAAACGAGGTAGGGACTTAAGACATAGTGCTTCTGTTCCCTTCTAAACATCACGTGGACAGTTCGTTTTTTTGTGAGGGGGTGTTTTTACTTTTTTTTTAAAGGAAAACATTTATTGTTACCTTTTAGATAAACATAATGATAACATTCATCATAGGGAATTTGTACCTGTACCTGATATGTCTCGCTTTATTTCCTACATTTCTTCCCTTTGAGCCTTTCCTCCTCCTTATATACAAAGGTTTGTTTCCATTTTTCCCTTCTTTTTTTTTTTTTTGAGACAGGGTTTCCCTTTGTAGTTCAGGCTGGCCATGAGCTCACTATGTAGCCCAGGCAAGCCTTGAGCTCAGCAATCCTCCTGTCTCTGCCTCCCGAGTGCTGGGATTACAGGCATGAGCCACCACGCCCCGCACTGTGGTATGTGGTATTCATGGCTGGTGAGTGTTGAGTCTCCACGCCCAGCATTGTATGTGGTTACCGGGGATTGAACTCAGGACCTTGCGCTTGCAAGGCAGGAGCCAGAACCACTGAGCTAAGTCTCCAGCCCTCTATTTTTTTTCTTGACCCTTCTTTTCTTTCCTTTCCACCTGCACCCTCCTTATTCTCTGTCTCATTTGAACATTTTCTTCCTGTTTCCCAATGTTTACTGTACATTTTAGAGGTGGACGGTTTCTTAAAAACTGCTTAAAATCATGATTCACAAGGCCAGGTATTGTGGTACACTGTTTAATCCAAGGTACTCAGAGGCTGAAGCAGGAGAGTCAAAATGTCAAAGCCAGTCTGAGTAACAGAGAGACCTCATCTCAAATGAAAAAGGGAGGGAGGCTTGAGGTGTAGCTTAGTGTACAGCACTTAACCAGCATGTACGAGGCCCTGGGTTCATACAAGACAGAAAAGTCATGATTCACAGTACTTAGAACTAGTTGGTCATCACTGGAGAGTTCTGGGCAATCCATTGATTATCTTCATTTATAAACAAAAGTAAAGGAAGGGAATCCACAATTCTGGCTTTCCCATGTGAACTTTCTTTGGAAAAATCAAACAGTAGTTCAGAGAAGTGTCTCTCTACAGAGCTATGTCAGACAGGCCCTGGGAATGTGACTTAATGGTACCATGTGTGTTTAGTATGGGCATGCCCTAATCTCATCCCCATCACCTGAAAAATAAATAAATAAATAAGAAATACAGGGCCGGAGATTTAGCTCAGTGGTTCCGGCGCCTGCCTTGCAAGCACAAGGTCCTGAGTTCGATCCCGGTAACCACATACAATGCTGGGTGTGGAGACTCACGCCCACCAGCAATCAATACCACATACCACAGTGCGGGGCATGGTGGCTCACGCCTGTAATCCCAGCACTCGGGAGGCAGAGGCAGGAGGTTTGCTGAGTTCGCGGCGGCTTGCCTGGGCTACATAGTGAGCTCAGGGCCAGTCTGAACTACAAAGTGAGACCCTGTCTCAAAAAAAAAAAAAAAAAAAGAAATACAACAGCAAAAAAAAACAAAAAGAGGAAATGACTAATATCACCTTTTCTCCTGCCCTGCTAAGTTTTCCTTGCTGATCTTGAATTCTGTGTAGCCTGAGCTGGCCTCAAACTTGTAGCAATCTTCCTGCCTCAGCCTCCCACATGCGGGATGACAGGCATGGGCCACCATGCCTTGCTTAATACTGCTATTTTGTAATACAGAATGATCCAAAGCATTCAGGCTCTGAAATCAAAGCTGCGTATATTACACCAAGAGCTAATTAACATCCAGTCCCTCTTGATGACGACACATCCCCACTGCGTCATATTCCAGCCTAAATGAACCGCACAACACCTTAGCAGGGTGTTCAACCAAACCCAGAGTGCTGCGGGCTACACGACAATCCCACTTGCTCCATGACAGAACAGAATGAGAGGTGCATGTGGAGACTGAAAGACAGTTCCTCAGTTACAGCATCAGGCGGACTGACGGAGCGAGCTGAGGGGTGCAGGAATGAGCACCCCTGGTCCAGAGCCTGACGCAGCCATTCACCTGGTTATGAATTTCAGTCTTCTCCAGCAGAGGCACATTCCAAAGTACTGACACCTGAAGTACAGTCACGTGTGGCTTAATGAGCACGCGCATTCTGAGGAACGTCTCCTTGGGCCACTGTGAGGACACCCAAGCCTGCTCACCTGCCGGCTGTGTAGGGAGGGGCATTAGCATCCCAGGGGCCCCCGCAGCAGACAGCTGTGCTGATGTGATGCATGACTGTGGTATGACATCTGAGATCTGCTTGGAAGTCGCTTGCGTGCGAGAGAACATGGGCGTGGATGGGCAGGGGTGGCCATAAAGGCTACTGGGGCAGGCGACAGTACATGCCACACTGCCGCTGCCCCTCCATAGTTACAAGCAGCTGCAGGGACATTGCCAAGTTCACTCATCTGTCACCATGAGAGACCTGCACTATAGCCAGGTGAGAGGTCGAGAATGCGCTGAAGGGATCTAAACTCACTTTGTCTTGCAGAACCCACAGAAGAGAAGGCAAGGCGGTAAGGGGTGACAGGACACAGAGGACACATGCCACTCTGCACTTGTTCGGGGTGCTGTCAACGTCAAGTCAGCTCTGGACTTTGTTTCTGGGCAGATTTGAGGGACAGAGGGTCCCATTCCCTGGGCTCCCCTGCCCCACAGCTAGAGATGTGCAATGGGGCCATCCCAGAAGGAACCACAGGGGAGCCAGATGCATGCATCTCCCTCGTCCTATCTGCCCTGTGAATCACAGGGCCCCAGCGGCTGATAGCATTTCACAACCTGCCCTGTGGCCTGGCCCAGTCTGAGGCAGCCGGCTGGACGCCTTTCCCAGCTGCCCCAGGGCTTCCCACCAGACCCAGTAGCTTGGCAAACTATTCCCTGGTCACTAGCACCCCTGTTGCATCCATCACTGTCTGGTGCCCTCCCCTCCTACTGCATCCATGACCTTATTTCACCTCCCGGACACATCTATTCTTCCCCCCATTTTACAGATGAGGAAACTGAGGTTTCGAGGAGATAATGGATCTATGAGCACAGCGAGCGGGCCACCCCTCTGCATCTGAAGGAGCACCCACACTTTTTGGTGTGGCCGTGTGACAGTCTCGCCTGATCTGAGGAGCAGTCCCAGCTTCTTACCCAGGCTGCCCCACATGCTCTAGGGCTGCCCTCTCCAGCCTTCAAACCCTCATCAGAAAGGACCCCGCCCTTGTTGGGGCTTCCGGTTTGACACTTTACTGTCCATTTCACAGAGTTAACAATAGCTTGGTCTCCTGACAACCAGGTAACACCTGCAGTGAGAGACCCATGCCATGCTTCACCTGCACTCCACTCCACCATCCTCACAGCTCTATCAGGAATGGCTTATCAATCATTAGGGCCTTTTTACTGACAAAGCAACTGAGGCCTCAGGAATGCACAATTAGCTCAAGGTCACAGCTTAACTGCTACTGCTAGAGGTTTATCTCCCTGGCCCTGGGCACAGCAAGGAGCCTCAGGTGGCAGGTGACACTGCTGACCCCTGGGCACTAGTACAAGCCTGCCCTTCCTTTGATGCCAAAAGCCTGCTGCCCAGTGAAGCTCTCCAGGCTATGAAAACTAAATCATTAAAGCAAGGCACTGGGCTGCAGGGGTAGCTCAGTACCAGGACACTTGCTAGCATGCGTGAGGCCCTGAGTTCGAGCCCAGCACGGCAAAAGAAAAAGAAAAACCAGGTAGTGTCACAACAGGAATGGGCTTAACGTTTGCAAGGCTTTTCTCCTCACTCAGTGAGGACACTAATTCTTAGAGAAACTGCAAGAGTTCAGCACATCCTGACTGGGCACGTGAAAATGGCCAATGCTCCACCTCGGGACTGGAGACTGACCCCAGGCTTCAGCACTGAGCTGCATCTCCAGCCCCTTTTTATGAAATGTGCACTGTCTTCCCAAGTCATCAAATTGCCTCGCCTGGGGTGAGACTCCTGATCCTCCTGTTTCATCCTCCCAGAGTGCTGGGATCATAGTCCTTTGTGACCAGCCCAACCGGCTGCTCGGAACACACTGACACCAAATAGCCCCATTTTTTTAGTAGAAGCAGAGAGAGAGCCAAACCCTGAACGCCCCCCGTAAATTCTCCCAGGCAAAGGTCGGAGAGATAGCTCGGCGATAACGGTCCAGGAGCATGGGCGTCTCGCCCTCCCCCAGCCCAGGACCGGTGTGTTTACCCGCTCAGCGCCGGCTCCGACTGTGTCAAGGCGTCCCCCAGGACTGGCTAGGGGTTGGCTCTCCCTCCCCTGCCACTGGCTCTCGAGGGGAATCTAGGCTGGGGGTGGGGGTAAAGGTGCAAACTGGCTAAAGCCGCTCCCAAAACAACGTACCAATTGTCCTCCCCGCGCCAGGCAATAGATATGCAAGTGGGGCACTTTGTAGAATTTCCCGGAGGGCAGAGTAGCCGCCCCAGGTCCCTCCCACTTAACCCCACCGGGCCCAGAACCGCGTCGGGCCAGGTGACTTTGAACCTCAGCGACACTCCTGCAAAGTACTGGGCGCAGCTGACAACATCCACTGAAGCGCCAGCTCAGGCCTCCAATCCTAATTCATAACCAAATGTGCAGCCCACCCCCGAGCCAGGTGGGGAGCCAGGAATGTGGGTAGCAGAGGGGTGACCCACTCTCCCCACCCGCCTCCGGAAGGTAACGGCCTGCTTCCAGCCCGCCGCTACCCAGGGCTCTCCCCCACCCCACCCACCCTCCTCCCTGCGGCGCTCCGGAACCCTCGCTTGGCTCTCTGGCTGGCACCGTCGCCCATCAGGCTCAGCACCGGGGTCGGGTGACTCACAAATCCCCACCCCCAGGAAGGGGGCGGGGCGATGGAACGGGATTTCTTAAGCCTGCGGGTAGCGGATCCCTCCGGCCCACGCAGATAATCCTGGAATTTTTACCAGGGAAAGCGCAGTCTCTGATAATTTTAAAATTCGCGACGGGGCGCCAAAGCGCGACCACATAGGGAAGCACCCACTACGTTAGAGGCGCTAACCTAGGTGAACCCCTCTATCCATCAACCTGAGGCACAGTGGGTTTGATGTAAGACACAAAGCGCCCGCACTGAGTTAGTCTCGCCCGCGGTCCGTAGCCGGCCTTGGGCACAGTCTGGATTACAGGGGCGCCAGCTTTGCCAAAATGTCTCAACGGTCTCCTTCCCGACCCCGGGTCCCGGGCGACCTGGGAATGAGTCCCGCCCGGCGAACATTAGGCTCGGAGGGGAGGCAGTCGTGCTTGGTTCTCCCGGGTGGCTTGGTGGCTGGGTATCATGGAACGCGCGTGGGGATCTGGGCGCAGGGCGGGAGCCGGGTGCTCGGGGGAGGCTGGCGGGCGCCCAAGGGCAGGTACAGGAGGCGGGAGGGCGCCGGCCCGGGAGCCCGACGCCAGGGCGTGGCGCAGGTGGCGGCGGGGGCAGAGTCGACATCCTACCTTGATTTTCGACCTGGCAACTGGGCGCTGCTTCGTCGCCAGGTGTCCATCTGCGCCCTCGGCGTCGTGGGGCTCGGGGGTGTCGCGCTCTGGGGCGCCAGGGGACGAGCTGCTCTCTGTGCCTCCGGGCTCGCCGGTGCTGCTGCTACTGCCGCCGTCGCTGCGACTGTCCTCAGGAGGGCCGTGGAGCAGGCGGCCCAGGGCCACTGCAGAGACAGGCGAGGAGGGGCGGTGCCCCGAGACACACGCGGAGTCAGGCCCGGGCGCCCAAGGCAAGAACCCGCCTCGGACCCGGGCACCTTGCCAAGAGGGCATCGGCGCGGAGATGAGAAAGGGAGCCCAAATTCGTGGCCTCGAACCAGCCAATAGTTCCAGAGTCCCGTCCTCAGCCCTACTGCCCACTAAGGACCAAGGGCCACGAGCCGCGCAAGACGCGCGCGCCAAGTTCCTTCGCGCCAGGAAAGGCGGGTCTGATCTCCCTGCTCCTCCTGGATAGCCGGGAGCTTTTACACGCTCCCCTGGGTGCAAGGAACTCCTAGGGACCTTCAGCCCCCTCGCTGGGCCACCGCGATCGCGCCAGTCAACAGTCCCGCCGGCGGGGCAAGGAGAGACACGCACACGGAGAAGCGCAGGGCGCCCCGACTTCCCCGCCTCAATCCCTGCTCTCCCAGCCTGTAAGAGCCTCGAGGGCCGTAAGGGAACAAGAAGAGAGTCCCCAGCTCCCTTCGCGCCACGACCCGCTTCCCCTTCCCAGTCCTCAGCCCCTACCTGGGATGTAGGCGTCCGCGCGGTTCTCGTCCGGGAGAGCAGCCCAGCTGCGCGCCGGGGCGCCGGTGTTCCTGCGCTTCACCAGGAAGGCTTTGGGCATGGCGAGGCCCCTGCGCCGCACGGCTCCGCTAGGCGCTGGGTCCTGGCCGCGCCCCCCGCTCCTCCCCGCGCCCCCTGTTCCTCCCTGCGCCCTGCGCTCCGGCGACTCCCGGCACGCCGACACTGGTGCCTTAAATCGAGGTTGAGACCACGCCGGGGGGGAAAAGTTTCCTAAGGTGAAATAGAAAAGGCACCAGGAAACTTGGGAGCGAGCATGCGCTCTGCAACATAACGGTGTCAACAAGCTCGCTACCTGTCCGACCGGTTCCGGCGGCCGCGCGGCCTGTCCCAGCCCTTCCCGCGGCATGAATGTTTGCAAAATAATTTAACGTCTCAGCCCACCCTCCTCTTTTTAAAAAAAGAATAACATTTTTTAATCGACCCACGCTCCCTTCCCCTATCCGAGGAACCTCTGGGCCAACTCTAAGGTAAATCCCAGGTCTGCTGCCTGGAACCCCGTCCCGTGAGTAGGGGCCCCCGAGTTATCCCCCCCTCCCCCCAGGTGTATTTGTCCGGGACGAGCAAGCCCGAAAAGGGCCCGATTCCTCCTCTAGTCGTTCCCAAGCAGTGGTGAAACCTCGGTGGTCAGTAGAAGAGGCGGCCAGGAACCGCCTGAGGACTCGCTCGGTTCGTAATTTGGGGACTTAAGCTCCCCATCATCTGCAGCAGTCCCCCAAATAAACAGTGATAATAACTTTTAAAATTCAGCATCTTTAGAATATTTTACTGATTTGTGTCGCTCAATCTAAAAAAAAAACAAAGCTTGTCCCTCCAAAGGAGATTCCACCCCAAGACCTTGCACCCCAAGAGCTCCTTCACCTCAAATGGACACACAATGGAAACAAAAGCCAAGCGTATGGTACGCAAACGCAGCTTTGAAGCTAAATGTCTAATCCTCGGCCACTCCCATTATTGCTGCCTCCACACCCGACCCCCAAATTTGGAGGCTGGGAAATACCATCCAGGAAGCCTGGCATCCAGGATCGGCGACAGCTTCTCACTTGCTCAGCCCAGGGGGTGGATGGAAAACCTGGTGTTTCGTTTTATTTTTATTTCCTATCTACCTGTATTCCTGGAGGGGGAGGGAGCGCGAGAAGGGGCCGGAGTGAAAGAGGTGAAGTTCCTCTAGGCGGCTGTGCAAGCGTTGGGGACAGCTAGGTGGGCGCACGCCCCTCCGGGGCCACTCGGATTCACAGCAGCTACGGGGTTACGGGGGCGCGTGTGGCCCAAGGTGCTCGGGTGTCCGCGGATCACCCCGCAGCCAGCCTCACCTGTCTGTAACCCGACCCGCCGAGCGCCCAGCCCACTGGCCAGGAATCCACACAGCGGTTTTCCTGGTCTTCTTCCGCCCGGCGTCGGCCTCCGGGGCCGCAGCCTGGTAACGGGTTTCTCTGCTGGGCGGGCGGATTCCCAGGGCGCACGCGGAGGGGACGCAGGGAAGAGGCAGGTGGGGGCCCAGACCGCCCTGAGGATTCACCCCCTCCGGTCTGAACTCTGAACTCCGGCTTTGGTCGGAGAAAACTCCTCTAAGAAAGACAAAGACTTTGATCCTGGTGAGCGGAGAGGAGGCGGACGTTTCCTTAGCGGTGCGCAGAAAGGAGGCTGCTTTCTTGGCTCGTAGGCTCGTGGCTCAGCGTCTGGGAGACTGCGGGTGTATTTTTATCTGCCAAGGAAATGGAGATTTGCTAGAAGGAAGGAGCTTGGTTGAATGAAAGAGTAAAAATAAAGGTCGGCCGTGAAATCACACATTATCTCTCTTCTTTCAAAGTCTTCAAGACTTCATTAAACACGGTTTATGAGACAGTCGACCCCCTTCATGAAGCTCCCTCTTTTATTGGATTCTAAATCCACGAGTACCTGGAACACTTGTCCATTTTTAAGTTTTCGATAAGATAGTGGGTTATGTAACTAGAAACCTCAGAAAACTACACAAATTTGAGGGGCCGAGAATGAAGAGTGACAGGATCGCTACACGTCTACTCAGAACTATTGAAAACCGTCCACTGTGATTTTTGGTTGGTTTGTTGTTTGAGAAAAAGATCTTGGTAGACAGGCTGCCCTTGAATTCGAGGCGAACCTCTTGCTTCGACCTCTCAAGTGCTGGGATTACAGGCGTGCAACACCATGCTTTACTGCTGGCTCTTTTGGTGGGGGAGAAGGAAATTCTAATATATTGTCTTTTCTTCCTCTGTTGTTTTTTTTCTTTATCAGACTTGATAGAGGGCCAGGGATTTAGCTCAGTGGCTGCCACTCCTGCCTTGCAAGGGTAAGGTCCTGAGTTCCATCCCTGGTACTGCAAAAAAAAAAAAGAGAGAGAGACTTGATAGAGGTTTTTTAAGATTATTAGCATATAAAAAGAACCAGCTTTTGTCTCTGTCGATGCCTCCAATGGTAGGGTGTGAATTAAGTTCCAAAACCCCTATACTTGATTTTTTTTTTTTTTTGAGACAGGGTCTACACCTCCTTTGTAGTTCAGGCTGGCTCTGAGCTCACTATATAGCCCAGGCAAGCCTGGAACTCAGCAATCCTCCTGTCTCTGCCTCCCGAGTGCTGGGATTACAGGCGTGAGCTATACTTGATTTTATAAATTTAATTCTTTAAAATACTTGGGAAAGCCAGGTGTGGTGGTAGACAGGTAACCCCAGCACTTGGAAGGTTGAGGCAAGAGGATTGCTATGACTTTGAAGCCAGCCTGGGGTACATAGCAAATTCAAGGCCGGCCTTCACTAAAAAGTGAGATCCTTGTGTCAACACACACAAACAACAACAAAAACTTGAAAAAGTGTCTTTTTGTGGAACCCGAGCAACTTGCTGGAAAGGGTACATGAAAGAAGATTCAGACATACTGAGCTGCACAGGAATCCATCTTAGCCATCAACACCACCTCCCAGCCTGGGCAAGGTGAGTCCACAGGAAATTAATTGTCCAGGACTCCCATGTCCAGAAGGGTGGAAAGAAAGCTGTGCCGCCTGGGGTCCACCTGTTTTTTCTGTGGTGTCCCCTCCTGGGACCCTGCTCTCCCATCTTCAGGCTACAGTTCTATACCAGCAACTCCTGCTCACCCAGCTACTGAGAGCCACTGTCCACACCCCACAGTGATGGCTTCAGGGCAGGTGGAGTCCTGAGCTGTAGCCACCTCTCCATTCTCCCTATCCA
>PVIC010022132.1:16206-27772 GCA_004025085.1 Thryonomys swinderianus
TTTTTTTTTTTTTTTTTTTTTTTTTTTTTTTTTTTTTTTTGAGACAGGGTCTCTCTTTTGTAGTTCAGGCTAGCTCTGAGCTCAATGTGCAGCCCAGGCAAGCCTCCAACTCAGCAATCTTCCTGTCTCTGCCTCCTGAGTGCTGGGATTACAGGCGTGAGCCACCACGCCCGGCTCAAACTGTATTTTCTTGCTTGCTGCCACATGATGGTTAATCTTGCCTATCAGCGTGAATGGACTAAGACTCACCCAGCAAAAGAACCAAGCCAAGAGGGTGACTGACACATAAGCAACCAACCAGGGTGAAACCCCACCCCAGATGTAGGTGGTCCTGACTGATACCCTTGTGGCCTGGAAGGAATAAAAAGGAAAAGGAGGACGGGTGTGGTGGCTCACGCCTGTAATGCCAGCATTTGGGAGGCAGAGACAGGAGGATTGCTGAGTTCGAGGCTTGCCTGGGTTACATAGTGAGCTCAGGGCCAGCCTGAACTACAAAGCAAGACCCTGTCTCAATAAAAAAATTTTTTTAAAAAAGGAAAAGGAGTAGGAAGTGGGACCATTTTGTAAGACCTCCAGGCTTTGTTTCATTTTGAACACTATCTCAGTTTCTTCAGCATTCCAGGGAAGACTTGCACTTGGGGGCTCTACAGCAAGCTCCCACGCCTTCACCGGGGACTGGTCCTTCACCCTCAGGCCCTTATATTCTGCAGCTTCTATCTTCTTGGAAAGAGCAGCTACTGGGTTTCTCTGACTGTCCATGTTCTGACCTTTTTTTTTTTTTTGAGACAGGTTCTCTCTTTGTAGTTCAGGCTGACCCTGAACTCACTAGATAGCCCATGCAAGCCTCGAACTCAAGCAATCTCCTCCCTCCTGAGTGATGGATTACAGAGGCGTGAGCCACCACACCTGGCATTGTAGTATGTGGTACTGATTGCTGGTGGGTGTGAGTGACCATGCCCGGCATTGTGGTGTGTGGTTACCAGGGATCGATCTCAGGACCTTGCATTGGCAAGGCAGATGCCAGAACCACTGAGCTAAATCCCCCGGCCCTGTCTGATCATGTCAGCTACCTGACACACTCCCTTTGTAAAATTACACACCTGTCTCACTGCTTCTTTTCCTCTGCAGCCCCTTGCTGATGCACACCGAGATTCCTCCTGTTGAACATCCATGAGAAGGACACGTGCTCTCTTCTGTCCTCCCAGTAACTCACAGAAAGCAAAGTCCTTTCCTAGTAAGTCACTGCTTCCCCAAAGGCCACGTCCCAACCGACTGTCCCAAGACAGAGCGTAGAGGTCTGTGGATGGCAGACCTGCATGGAACATAGATCTCCATCATCTGGGCAGTGTAGCTGGATGGCTGGGAATAAGTGGATTGCCACTGTGAGAATTGCTGACCTGACAAGCTCGGGGTATGCGAATTTGGGGCACAGGTAACCCCAGCTGACTTTATTTCCTACAGGCTGAGTCTCAGGACCCATCCCACATGGTCACTGAAAGCCTCTTCTCAGACCCCTCCCCTCTAGATAGGTCTCAGGGAGGGCCCTCTCTGCAGTCTGGACCCTGCTCTTCTGTTCCCTTTCTTTCCCACTGTAAACATCTGTCTACACCTCTATGTCCACCACTCATGAACTTAGCTTCCCTTAAAGACTCAGAGAGGTGCCTTCTATACCCATGACTCAGCCAGGTGTCGTGGTGCACACCCGTTCAGGGTTTATGAAGCCCAGGCTGACTTCAAACTCACAGCAAGGATCCTGCCTCAGCCTCCCAGCTGTTGGGAAGATAGTCTTCAGCCATAACATGAAACCTTTGAGACCCTGAGCCAAAAATATCTTCTCCTCAGAAGTCAGCTCAGGCTTGTGTGCCCTGACAGAGTTGGCAAATGCCACCTGAGCTCGGGCACTGTCTGGAGTAACCCTAGAAACCTGGCCTTGCCCCAGTGACTAAGACCCAGCCTGTTGCACCCCTACGACCATACTTTGAGTGGCACATTCACAAGGCTCCCGTGGAGGGGGGGGCATGTGCATATCTAACGTCCCGGTGACATCAGAGATTTGACCTGGACAACACTGTTCTAGATGGCTTCTCTACCCTGAGCTATACCACAGCCCAGTAACACTGTGCTAAGGGAAGGCACCTATGCCTCCTGCCCTATCCCCTGTGGTAGGAACAAAAAGTCGCTCCTCCCCTGCCCCCCTCCAAAGATGCCCACAGTCTGATTTCTGGACACAGTGTGATCTTATACAGAGCAAGTCTTTGCAGATGAAAATGAATTGTGGATTCTGAGGTGACCCTGGGTTCTCTGGGAAGGTCCTAGGTGCAATTATATATTTCTGTATAAGGCAGAGAGCCTGGTGTGGTGATGCTCATCTCGAACTTGTGTTGACCCTCCTGCCTCAGCCTCCAAGTGCTGGGATCACAGACATGTACCACGATACCCATCGGGAGGTGATGGTGAGTCCTGACTTTCCAACTCCTGTATGTCAGTATGGACGAAGTACCCAGCACTAAGCAACACAGTGCTCACAGATCAGTGACTGGCACAAAGTGGCAGATAGTTTTCTGCCTGTGAAATGTGGCCCCCCCACACTCTATCCTTATCCAAAAATATCTCTAATTTTTCTGGGCAAACTAATTTCCTACCTTCACCCTGTGACAGCTGCAGAACCACATGGAGCTTCCGTCAGTCTCCTCACCCTCAAGTCCCTCCCACCCGGTCTGGTTTCTGCAGCGAGAGGCGCTTGTCATGGGAGCAGCAAAGCTGGACCAGGGCCGGTGGCTATGTCTTGGTCTCTGAGGCTCTTCACAGAGATGCGTTGTCTTCACAAGTGTTTCCCTTTTTCTTTTTGTTAAACCCAAGCCTTCACGCTGAGGTGCATCCCCGGCCCTTTTTTTTTTTTTTTTTTTTTTGCTTTTTGGAGACAGGGTCTTGCTTTGTAGTTCAGGCAGGCCCTGAGCTCACTATGGTGCCCAGGCAAGCCGCCGCGAACTCAGCAATCCTCCCGTCTCTGCCTCCCGAGTGCTGGGATTACAGGCGTGAGCCACCACGCCCAGCATTATATGTGGTAACCGGGGATCGAACTCAGGTCCTTATGCTTGCGAGGCAGGCGCCAGAACCACTGAGCTAACCCTCCGGCCCCCCCTTTTTAGTTTTTATTTGGAGACAGGGTCTCACTAAGTTGCTAAACTGCCCAGGCTGGGCTCCAACTCAGGCCACAGCCTCCCAGAGTGCTGGGATTACAGGAGTGGGACACTCTACCCAGGTCTCATCAAGTTCTTCCTTAATTCTGTTGCAGGGTAGGCTTCTCCCTGCCTAAGATGATGGCCTCGAGGGTCTCCACTGGGTTTCTCAGGGTCACTGTGGATTAGGTCAGCAAGAGGAGAGCGCTTGCCTGGTGGAGGGCAGGGCCGTTGCATAGATGGGTGACTGAGCCCTTCTTCCCTGGGTCTTCACCCAGCCCCCTCCTTCAGAACCACTGTTGGGTCTGTGACACTGTCATGAAAGGGGCAACTCTCCAGGCTTGGGCTCTAAGAGACGAGGTCTCCATCTCTCTCTCTCTTTCTCTCTCTCTCTCTGCCTCCACAGTTGTAGACAGTCTCACAAGCTAGCCTGGAATTCCCAGCAATCTTTGTGCCTCAGCTTCCAAGTACTGGGATACTGAGATTAGAGGTATATGTCACCTCAGACGCTCACATTCTGTCTCTTAGAGAGCTGGGAAGCCACTGGTCATGTAAGAGCCTGTGAGGAAGCCCCTGCCAACTGTAGCAAAAGGAGACAGACAGACAGGCACCTGGTCAGCTACAGCTGCTCAATGTCCTAGACCAGGCCAGGTGTGTCACTCAAGGTGGCCCAGGCTCTGGCACCATCTGCCTGTAACTAAGTCATGATGGAGCCCAAAATCACAGCAGGTAATTCTGTGTGGTGAGTGTGGCCCCAGCACAAGTGTCTGGGTTAGGTTCACAATTGCTGTCACCCTCCAGGGAGGGAAGAAGGGGGCTTGGGGACATTGTCGTCAGAACATCAATAGTTCATAGGAAGCCTCCTCAGGAGTCTTTGTAGTCTGGCTGAAGTGGTCCTATTGGAAGAGTTGTGGAGGTTTTTTTTTTTTTTTTTTTTTTTTTTTTTTTGACACAAAGTCTTGCTATGAAGCTCAGGCTAGGCTTGAACTAACAGCAATCCTCTTGCCTCAGCCTCCCAACTGCTGGGATTATAGTCAAGCATTGCCGGGAGAGGATTGGTAAAGGAATCATGTAGCCAGGCACTTGGGGACAGTGTTTCCCCTAGCTGGAGGGGTTCTGGTTCCTCAGTTGGACAAATAAGGGGAGGCAGTGGGCAGATGTGGGGGTTTGGGGGCTGGCAAGGGACTGGGGGTCAGGGCCTACAGAACAGCAGTGACAGTGGCCCAGGAAGGGGAGCTTTGAGAGAGAAATCTGTACCTGAAAGAGTGACCACTGTGTGGTGTGAGTGTATGCGTGTGTGTGTGTGTGTGTGTGTGTGTGCGCACGCGCATGTGTGTGCATGCGCATGGGCATGGGCATATATTTTTTGGGGCCCCAAAGTTCACAAGGGAGGTCAAAGGGCACAGCCCCTGCTTCATGCCCTGCCTGGAATCCTGGAACGGGGGCGTCACCTGTCCTGTCGAGACCAGAATTGCTCAAGGGCAACCTGAACATCTGCTTGTTTAAACCACCTCCTTAGGCAGAAGTTGAAGGGGTTTCCTGTGGAAAGGGGCTCCTCAGCAGAGAGCAGGAGGATGGGCCGGGCCATGCTGGGGTCAGCGACTCAAGGAGTGACATGCTGATGGTGAGGGTGGGGGTGAGGGTGGAGCCCCAGAGCCTCACAGGGAGTGAGGCCCCCATCACAGGGTCCAGAGGCGGAGCCACACCTGGGAGTCTCAGACCGACCTAACCATGGGGGGTCTGAGGGACAAACTGCAACCCTGGGTCTGTGGACTTTCAGGCAAGGAACGGGGGCTTTGTATCCTGGGACAGTCAGCCTTGGCCTTGGCCTTGGCGTGGGGGGAGGGGGGCTGGGGTGTTTGCAAACTCTGGCAGCTCTTGTTGCCCAAGGCAAATGCAGGCTGATGGTGCAGAGAAGGTACAGGTGTGATGCGCAGGTGTGAGCGCTGAGCGGCAGCTGCGGAGCATAAAGGGTCCCTGGGGATCAGGCATCGGCCACGGAAGATGACTAATTCTCCTCACAAGTTGGGACAAACCTTGTAATCTCCTTTACATTGGCACCTACAAGAGTGGCTGACGTTTCACACACCCACACACCCTGATGCCTCTGACTCTGGGTGAGGACTCAGCACGTGGACCCCCTGTGTCACTGGCTGGAAAGTGACATAGTGGTCAGCCTCTGCAGTCCCAGCGGGGAAGCAGCTCCATGCCAGCGAACACACCCAGGAGAAGTGTCCGTCGTGGGCAGCAATAAAGGCAGCAGTGAGGAAGGATAGTGGCTGAACGTGGTGGCTCACACCTAGAATCCCAGAATCCTGGGAGGCTGAGGCAAGAGTATCACCTCAAGTTCAGGGCCAGCGTGGGTCACTTAGTGAGTTCAAGTTCAGCCTGAACTACATAGAAGATCCAGTCTCAAAAAAATAAATAAATAAAAAGGTATGAATAGGAATGTTTTAACAGCTTTATTTATGGGCACCCTAAGGTGGGAGCCTTCCAAATGTTCAGAACTAGAATGGGCACAGAAATTATAGTCTGTTCAGGCAGATGTGGTACTACATGTCTGTAATCCCAGCATTTGGGAGGCTGAGGCTAGAGGTTTGCCTTGAGTTTGAAGCCAGGCTGAGTTACATAGAGAGATCCCATCTCAAAAAAAAAAAAAAAAAAAAAAAGAGCCAGAGATTTAGCTCAGTGGTTCCGGTGTCTGCCTCCAAGAACAAGGTCATGAGTTCGATCCCGGTAACCACATACAATGCTGGGCATGGTGACTCACGCCTACCAGCAATCAATACCGCATACCACAGTGCCGGGGCGTGGTGGCTCACATCTGTAATCCCAGCAATTGGGAGGCAGAGACAGGAAGATTGCTGATTCCAGGTCTTGCCTGAGCTACATAGTGAGCTCAGGGACAGCCTGAACTACAAAGTGGGACCCTGTCTCAAAAAAAGAAAAAAAAATCAGAACAAAACAATAAAAGGTCATTAAACTATACACACTTAAGATGTGTAGGGCTCGGGATTTGGCTCAGTGGCACTACTGCCTACCTTGCAAGTACAAAGTCATAAGTTCAATCCCTGGTACCGCCAAAAAAAAAAAAGGTTTGTAATTCCACTAGGATAGATAATAAATGCTTATAAATGAGTTTATAAATGCTGTAAATAATTATCCTCTGGTTTGTACGTGTCTAGGAGTTGCTATATAAAGGGCCCAAATTCATGATGGATCATAGTTTCTTGCTGGCGGACTCCTTATTGTTCCCTACAGCAGACAGAACAAATAATCATTTTCCCCAGAGCTGTGAGGTCCTTACATGAGCCTGAAATACCTCCATGGGGCGCGAGAGGTATAAACTTCCCTCTTTACAGGAAAGTGGAAAAGCGCAGGTTGGAATTCACCCCAGGATAATGAAAGGAGAAGGATTGTTGTGTCATTTGACTTCTGATAGCACTTTCTCAAATAGATCATTCCTGCTTTTGTTGTCACTTAATATGATTTATATTTTGTTTGTCCTATAGCTTCATGCTCCTCAGTTTCCAGATAACAACAGAACACACATTCCTTCTTTCCTTCTTCCTTCCTTTCTTCTCTTTGTCTCTCATGCATATCTCCATTACTTCTCATAAATAAAGTTTTCATGAAAGGTAACCCCCCACACAAAAAATCCAGGGGGCCAGAGAGTTAGCTCAGTGGTTCCAGAGAGTTAGCTCAGCGGTTCCAGCACCTGCCTTGCAAACTCAAGGTCCTGAGTTTGATCCCCAGTAACCACATACAATGCTGGGCATGGTGACTCACGCCCACCAGCAAACAATATCACCTACCACAGTGCCGGGCATGGTGGCTCACGCCTGTAATACCAGCACTCGGGAGGCAGAGACAGGAGGATTGCTGAGTTCAAGGTTTGCCTGGGCTACATAGTGAGCTCAGGGCCAACCTGAACTACAAAGCCTGTCTAAGACCCTGTCTCAAAAGAAAAAAAAACCCTGGGCCGGAGATTTTGTTCAGTGGTTCCCATGCCTGCCTCAAAAGCACAAGGTCCTGAGTTCAGTCCTGGTGACCACATAGGTCTGGGTGTGGTGTGGTGTGGTGACTCACGCCCACCAGAAATCAATACCACATACCACAGTGCCGGGCTTGGTGGCTCACGCTTGTAATCCCAGCACTCGGGAGGCAGAGACAGGAGGATTGCTGAGTTTGAGGCTTGCCTGGGCTACATAGTGAGCTCAGAGCCAGCCTGAACTACAAAGTGAGACCCTGTCTCAAAAAACAAAAAACAAAAAAACAACACCAAAAAACCCAGGGATATAGCTCAGTGATACAGCACCTGCCTGGCAAGCTGCAGGCCCTGAGTTCAATTCTCAGTACCAAAAACAAAACAACACAAAAAAAACCTTCACTCATTTATTTATTTGAGTGTTAGGTTTGAGTAAAGTTCTATGCTGGGCATGGTGGCCTTAATTCCAGGACTAAACAGGCTGAGGCAGGAGAATTAACACAAATTCAAGGCCAGCCTGGGGTACACAGCAAGACCTTGTCTTAAAAAAAAAAAAAAAAGTTTGTGCTGAATAAAGTTCTGCTTTGACTTTTACTCTTGCCTTTTTCCAAGCTCTCAAGATACTATGAGCCCATACTTAAAATGCCTAAAAAAGCATTCTAGACAGAAACTGAGTCAACTGTATGTTTATTTACATATGATTTGAAACCAGGTATAATGCTTCACATCTGTAAATCCCAGTGCTCAGAAAATGGAGGCAGACAGAAAGAAAATAAAAGAGCATGTATAAGGGGGGAGGAGGGGGGAGTGGGTAGGGATATGGGTAAAAATGAGAATTAACTTGTGGCATATACTGGTACAAATTTCCCAATGTTATATGAGATTTTGAGATGTATATAAATTGTACCAATAAAGAATTCAATTAAAAAAACTTTTTTAACAGAAAATGGAGGCAGGAGGACTACTGTGGGTTCGAGGCCAGCTGAGTTACGGACTGAGTTCAAGGCCAGCCTGAATTACATAGTGAGACCCTGTCTCAAAAAGAAAAAAAAAAAGAAGCCCTGGAAAGATTCATGGAAAACTGAGACAGGGGCCACCCTGGCAATGCAGAAGAACATAGCAATGGGGAAGGTGTTGTCTCTGAGAACCACCTGGTACCTGGCACTCTTGGGACATGTACAACGTTGGCTTTAAAGTGCACCCAAGATTTGCTTAATTGGGCATGGTTAAATGAGCCAGAAAAGATTGTCATGAAGGAAGAAGCTTCGTATATTCACATGTCCCAGAAACAGGTGATGCAACAGGCCACAAAGGGACACCTGGGAAAGTCCGGGGGTGCCTGTCCCCAGGCTCTGAGCCAGGGACAGTTCAGGTCTGTGGCCTGTGAGGGTCCCAGCTGCACAGCAGGAGGGGAACAATAAAAGCTTTTCTGTATTTATAGAATAGAAGCTCAAACCCTGCTGAGAACTGCCAGACCAGAAAAGTAGGTTGTGTTTTCCTTGTGAGGATTGAATCCCCAAACTTCTTTCTCACCCCCTAATCCATGGAAAAGTTGTCTTCCATGAAGCTGGTCCCTGGTGTCAAACAACTCGGGGACCGTAGCCCTGAGGGACACGACAAGTCATGCTGGAACACTAGTGAGCTGCAGAGTTGGCCGGAAGCCAGCAGAGTGAGTGAGCACAGGCAGTCAAACTGACATTTCCTGGGACAGAATGGGTGAGGCAGGTGGAGCAGGCTTAGGGGTGATTAAGTAGAGTGATTTCAGTGGGCTCCAGGGCTTGGGTCTGTGCCTGGTTGCCTGGGAGTGAATAGGGCAGGGGACAATGGCCAGGTGTGCCAGTCTGATGGAGGAGGGGCTTGGGGGTGGCTGGCAAAGGAGGGTACCTTCATAGGCGAGTCCTTAACCATCTTTCAGAATTGGCCATCCCTGGGAGGGGCCATCTCTACAGATCAGCAAGATGTCAAAGAATCAGGAAATGCAGAAAATAGAAAGCATGGTTAACACAATATTGCATACAAAATGATTAAATATTAACTTGAGGTGGGGCCTGCGGAACAGCATCTCAGCTCAGTGGCCCAACATGACCCCTGTGGCCCAGTCTTTAGTGCTAGAGTGTGGCCTCTGGCCATGGCTTGGATAGGCCCAAGATAGACCAACTGGAATTTCTCTCTCTTGCAAATTTGATACATGGAACATAAGAGACAGAGGCAAAAACAACAACAACAAAAGTTGGGGGCTGAGTTTCTTCAAGGCAGTTGCAATTGTTTTCTCTATCTGATTATCTAATATGGTAGCCACTAAGCACAGGTAGCCATTGAGCCCTTGAAATATGGCTGGTCTGAACTGAGATGTGTTGTGATTTTAAACTACATACTGCTTTGAAAAGTTAGAACAAGAAAAGAAGTAAAGTCTCTCATGAATAAAGGGCTGTATCTCAGAGGTATAGTCCTTGCTTAGTGTGCACAAGGACCCTGGTTCAACCCCTATGACTTGAAAAAGCATCTCATTGGGTATGATAGCACAGGTGTTATAGCTTGTCTCTAATGTTTCCAAAGCCTCATGTGGTCATAGGTGGGGCTTTTTCAGAGGTGGCTGGATCTAGAGTGTGTGATGCTGCAATTGATTCATGGTGCAGTGCCAGGACCAAGGACACTAGGATTAAGGGTGTGAGTGTTACCTGCCCTAAGTAGCCTGGACAAGATAAAAGGGGAAGAAAGATGCTGTTAAGGTCTCTTGTTGTTTTTGCTGTCTTTGCTGGCAATAAACTGTTTCTCCTCTGCTATGTACCACTCTGTCTTGGAGACAACCAACTAGGAAATGAGACCTTTTTGAGCTGCAAGCCAAAGAAACCTTCCTTCCTTAACTTGTAAGTGTTAGGTATTTTGTCTCAGCAACAAGAAAATAGTGCAAGTAACTAAGACAGAATTTTGGAGCAGAGAAGTGAAGTTGTTGCTGTGATTGTACCTGACCATGTGGTTCAGGAGCCTTTGGAACTGGCTTGTCAGAAGAGTTTAGAAGGGTTCAGAGATGCTGGCTGACAAAAACAGCTGCAACACCTTAGGCTGTACTTGATGCGACATTCTGGTTCTGGACAGAGCTCAGGAGACCAGAAGGCTGACAGAAATCCTACTAGTGAAAAGCCAGACTCAGGAAGTTTCTGCTGGGAAGAATAACTACAATGGCTCTTGGACAATGTGTGTTATAGGTTGTCAGAAAGTTTGTCTGCATGGCTGAGGATTTAGCTCAAGTGGTACCATGCCTATCTTCCAAGAAAGTTTATCAACATTTTACTTGTGTCCAAAGACTTTGCCTGAGACTGAGGTTGAGAGCAGCTGACTAATAAGTCCAGCAAAAGAAATTTCAAGAATGTCTAATGTTGGGACAATGATGCAACTCCTATTGGGGGCTTTTCGCCAGATTTATGTTGAGAATCAAGAGCAAAAGCCCAGCAAAATGATTTAAAATGTTTTGAGTTTGGCCAGAAATGAAGTTCCAGTAAAGCTGTGGACTGAAAAATAGAGCAGAAATCTTGATTTCTGAGAAGGAACAGGAGAGTAGAAAAAGATGCCCTGAGGCCATCACAGGAAGCAGCAAGTTCTAGCCTTTGTAGCCTCAGAGTTGAAAAAGTGAAAGACTTGGCTTCCAGAAGAGCCTCTAGAGCACCATGTTCCAGAACAGCAGGGCCTAGGGAAGCTGCTCCCCAGGATTCGGTTTATAGGCACTAGACCTTTCCAGCTAGGAGAGAAGGAAGCCTGGCTACCTATCAGCTGGAGGCAGACTCTAGCATCATCTAAGGAAGAGGTGCTGGTTTTAGGTGCATGTAGAATGCAAGAGTTGTAGAGTGAGGAAGGGTTCTACCCAGATTTCAGAAGAATGCCTGGGAGGCCAGGCAGGTGCCCCCGAGAGGGCAGCGTGTGAAGGTGTGAGTGTGAAGCTGAAGGTGCAGAGAAAACTAGGAGTTTGGAGAAGCCAGAAACGTGGACTGTTTGAGAAAAACTGCAGAGAGGGAGCAGAATTGGCCCAAGAGAGAAGCTATAGGCACTACAACCACCAGAAGTGTCTCAGGGGCAGAACCACCCAAACCCTTTGGAGTTCACTTCTTGCCACAGATTACCAGGGATGCTGGGAGTGGAGCTGTGGGATTTAATGTTTACCCTGATGGATTTTGACTTGCTTTGGTCCTATTCCTTTGCATTTCCCTGTTTGTAACTTTTGGAATGGAAGTGTCTATCTTGTACCATTGAATGCTGGAAGTATTTAACTTTCTTTTCATTTCTGCAGGGGCTTGCAGCTAAGAATTTGCCTTAAATCTCAGAGGAGACTTTGAACTTAGACCTTTTTTTTCTTTTTTGAGACACGGTCTCGCTTTGCAGTTCAGGCTGGCCCTCAGCTCACTAC
>PVIC010022133.1:0-27938 GCA_004025085.1 Thryonomys swinderianus
CCTTTCTTTACAAGTTCATGAATAATGTTTGATGACTGAAGGTTTTTAGTGCAAATATCAATTGGAGATGGCAAAGGCATAAAGTAGAAATAAAATCTCACCTGAAATAAAAATATCAGTGCCAATATTTTATGTCACAAATGTGTACAGCTATAACCTGAGCAACCAGTAAAAAAATCAAAGGGAAATACAATCCAAAGCATTATAAGCAAGTCAATAAAAAATCCTAAAATGTTTAAGGAACCCATAGGAAAACTATAAAAATAAGCTGAAAAAAGAGAACCAAGAGAAATAAAAAGAAAAAAAGTAGAATGAGATGTTTAATTAATAAAATAGCCACAATCACCTTAAATGTAAATAAGATGATATATCAGCTAAATGACAAAGATGATCAGAGTATTTAAAATATAAAGCTCAGTTATATATGATTTGGAAATAACTCATTCAATAACAGGTCAGTCGAAAACAAAAGGATGGGAATAATGCTGTATAAACATTAATTTTTAAGGTATAAAAAGTTGACTTTGAAGCAAAGAAAATTGCTAGAGGCAAAGAGGGACATTACATAATAATAAAAGTATTGATCCATTACAACACTTATGTATATATCAGAAAATAAATCTTAACATGTGTAAAACAAAAACCTATATGGCTGAAAGAAAGAATAAATAGATACACAACTGAAAGCCTCACTCTTAGCAACTGGTAGAACTACTAAGTAGAATATCAGTGTAATTCATAAAATAAATTCCCCTGCTAGGAATATACTCAAAAGAATTAAAAGAATCATGTCGTAAAGACATATGTACACCCAAGTTCATAGCAGCTCAGTTTGTGATAGCCCAATCTTGGAAACAATCCAGATACCCACCAACTGGAGACTGGATAAAGAAGATGTGGGGTTTTTATAAAATGGAGTATTACTCTGCCATAAAGAATGACAAGTTTGAGTCATTTATGTGCAAATGGACACATCTGGAGGACACATTAATAAGTGAAATAAGTAGGTCACAGACATGTAAATACCATATCTTTTCTCTGCTATGAGAACCTGTAGTTGTAAATGAGTTCTAGAAGGTGTGATAGAATTTGTGAAATAGGAAATATACAAAGGGAAAGTGGTAGGGGAAAGTAATAAAGGGAAAGAATCAATATGATTTCAAAAGAAAAAGAAAGTGCATGTGTATAGAGGGTAGGGGGTTGTAGAGTAGGTAAGGATATGGGTAAAAATGAGAATTAACTTGTGTCATATACTGTTATAAATTCCCCAACACTGAGTGTGATTATGAGCTGTATATAAAATGTACCAATAAAGAATTCAATTCAAAATCAAAAAATAAAAATAATTGAGTTGACCACATCAAAATTATTAATTAAAAATCTATGGGAAAATTTGCTAAGGATAACATATTTGCAAATATTCAACAAATAACAAGTATTTAGAATACATAACAAACTCTCAACAATCTATGGCTAAGGAACTAAACAATGTAGATAGACACTTGGTTAAAGACATGAATAGACTGATTACTGAAAAAGAAATCCAAATGGTAAACAGTCATTTATAGAGATATCATGAATTATTTGCTTTCAGAGGAATGCAAACTAAAAACAATAATGAAATATCACCCATCAGATTAGCTCAAATCTCACTAAAAATTTAAATAAAATAACTGCTTGTTCCGCGTCTTAGCTACTTTTCTCATTGCTGAGACAAAATACTCAACAGCCAAAGTTAAAGAGGGAAAGATTTATTTGGCTCACAGTTTGTGGAAATTTGTAGAAATTGGTAGAAAGTCCATAAACAGCTGGCTTCAAGGCAGGGTGGTGGCAGTCAGGCATCACAGAAGAGAAACAGTCCATGGTGGGCAGAAGGTAGCAAAGCAAGCAAGGGATCCTAATAGCTTCTTTCTGTCCCATTTATATTCCATCTAAACTACCAAGATTAGGGTAGGTGCGAAATCAATCTGTGGACTAGTTTAGTAATCATACACCCTTAATCCCACCATCCATAATCCTAGCACTGCAAAATGAATAAATCACACACTAAATCCAGTCACCTCTGACAAAGCACCATATATGATGACTGAATGAGATTTGGGGAAACATCTAAACATAATCCATAACCTTCCTATAACTGATAAAATAGGATTAAAGTATGGATTAAATGTGGGACACTGTGTAAAGAATTATTCCGAAGTTAAGGGAGCCAGGAATAGGGAAGTCAGCAGTATTCACAGGTCAAGTTGAAAGGGTGAGCTGTCATCTTTCTTACCTTGAATGGCCCTGGGCAGCAAGGACTGAATACTTAACAGAATGGGACCACTTTCAACTATTCCAGTGTGTTAGAGCAGTGCATTGTTCTCCTGTCTGTGGTGACAAGAGTGAGCCAGCCAACTGCACTGCCAGCCACAGGAAAAGAGTGTCTATAATAATACTTGATAGTGATGATAAAGTACATTGTTACTGGTTCATATATTTACCACACTATACTTTATGTCATTGTTCTAGAATATATTCCTCCTGTGGATATTAACTGTGAAATAACATGCCACATTAAGCTGGCAGCAGTGGTATACATCGTTACCACATCTCTCGATTGTGTCATGTTCTCTGGTGCTTGACTTAATCTCATGCTGCTGTGTTCATCATCGCCTTAGAAGGAAGAGACACCATAAGGCCTGGGTGTCCAGTAGGCTGTACCAGCTATGTGTATATAAGTGTATTCTGAGGTGTTCAAACAATGATGAAATGGCCCAATAATGCACTTCTCAAAATATACCCTCATAGTTAAGGGGCCCATAGCTGCATCCTCACTATTCAGACAAATCATAACATTTGGATAGGCTTCTCATTGGACTCAGTGGTAATTACCACAGCAATTCTGATTGCTTTATTCCCATACAAGAAGGGATTTTAAATGTAGCAACAGTGGCTACTTGGGTAGAAATCTAGAATGATGTCATCCTATCTTAGTAGCTGAGCTTGGAAGGAGACTTTCCTTGTGGTGAACCCTGACTCTAGCACCACGACACTGTTTCTGATGCCTGGGCTACACGGTCCCCAGGGGCAAACCTGGGCCTCTGCCCGTGGGGTCTGCTCTTTGTTTCCTGTGTCACCATCTGCACACAGGCCTGTTGTCTTTTATCTGGAACCCAGCTTCCTTTACTGGGAGGAATTATGCCATGCTTCTCTCTGTCTTCCAACTATTACTCCAAAATTCCTGGCATTGGAGTTTTACATTAAACTCTGTACTCAGAATCTCAACTTTTAAGCGATTAATTTAGCATACACTTAACTGAGTCTCTTAGAAAAATATTCTGTTATTGCATTTTGAGTGACAATTATAGCTTTAAATAAAAGCCTCTTTCAAAGAAATTCCACTGAGTATGTGGGAGTGATAGGTTGAGTGTCAGGAACCTCTTCCCAGTACCTTTGATGTTGCATCACCCCCCACCCCAGTACCCACCCAGCCTTCATAATGTGTCAGTGCTCTTCTTCACAACAAAGGGGAAGAAAGGAGCCCATTTCAGCATCACAGAATCCCCAGCATTATAACCTTCCTCCATTTCTTTATGTTTAGGAACAGTGGATTATTTTTAACTTGGAATGAAAATAGAGTGATGGAAACAGAATCAACTGAGAAGTGAAGATTTGTATAACCAGCTAATGAGAATCTGTGTCCTGTGTACTGTGACATATGAGTGCATATTTCACTTCTTGCAATTTTAAACAATTTCTCCTTGTTCCTGTCCCTCAGGGCTCCACAATGTTTCTCCTTATCACGTTGCTTTTGCACATTACCCCCCCCCTTTTTTTTTGCAATCTCTGACACTTGTTAGAAGATATGGTCCGATTTGGGTTTGGTCAGCACTTCTTTCCAAGTCTAAATTAACAAATAAAAATACTTGAAAAGATATCATTCTAGGCTCTCTCTCTCATTTTATAAGGGGTGGGGGTAAGAGGAGTAGATAGAGGGAATTTCTAGAAATTGTTCTTTTTCCAAGATTTGATGATGGAAACACAGAACTTCTTTAAGTCCCTGGTACCTTTCTTTCTATTATTAATGCAAGCTCAGATTCTCCTAAAATTTAAGTTAAGTTTCTATCCCTTTATTTCCTTTCAAGGTTGAAAAGAGACTGTCCAACGTTTCCGGACATGGAAAGTGGGATAGAGTATTTGGATCCAGGGGAGCATAGAGTGCTGGATTTCTCATTGGTTAAGCTCACAGGAAAAATAGCACCATTGGAAAATAAAGTCACCCAAACAATGTAAAGCCTTAAGATCCAATTTACTTTAGCAGAGATTAGGGTAAACATGCTTGTGAAATAGTGTGTCAGCTTACCGTTATTGTGACAAAATACAGCGGACCCTTGACAAAAGAACTCAATTCATTTACTAAGTCTAGTTGGTCAACTGAAGCTTCAGGCTCCTTTACTCGGCCTTCAAAATGTCTCTCCCATAGACAGGCAGATCTCAGTGTCCTTAGACAGACAGCGGTGCAGGAGTTCTCAATCAACTCCACAAGTTAAAAGATGTTGTAATGTTCCCTCCATAACTTTTAAAAGGTTAAATCTGTCTCTGAGACCATCTGGAAGCATAAGAGGCCAGCATTTGGGTTATAACTCAAGACTCTGTTCGAAAGCTAAAACTAAAACTACTCCCCTTTTTCTCGCTCTCTGTGTTTTTCTGTTCTCTTCACACTGAACATTCTCCTTCCTTCCCTTCTGCACGCTGTGAAGCCAAGCATTGGTTGAGGTGGTACTCCGTGACTCCTAGAAAGCAGAACAAGAAAATGAAGACCTGGTAGAAATAGTACTCAAGCAGTATTGTTGTGTTACTTAAATTCAAACCAGACGTAAACCTAGATTTTATCAAGTGTATCATGAGCAAGTCATAACAGTAGGGATTAAAAATCAATGGTCTGGGGTTCTTTGGTGTCACCGCAGAATATAACAAGATTTCTTTCCACCTTCCTGACTATGATTTTGTTAGACTGCGAGACAAGATCCCCCTGGACCTCCAGGCCTTGGGGGACAGAATTAAACCTCAGGGTCTGTAGGTTACAGATCTGAATGGCAAGAGCTTCCATTGTTTTGCACTTGTACTGCAGGAGAGGCGGAGTGAGGCAGGGTGACCGAGGAACTCTGGCCTCAGAGCTGAAGTTGTACTAAGGCACCTTAGGAACCCCCCCAAAAAATCCACAGAATTATGCTGACCTCCTTTTGTTTCCAAAATAGGCTTTGCCTGAGGCAGCTCTCCAGCCTGCACATGCCCCTTTTTCTGACCAAAATCACGATCTCCCTGCCTGTTGTTACATCCCCTTCTGATCCTTCATTTCCATCTTCTAATTTTCCCTTACGTCCCCCCTCACCAGTGTGTAATACACACAGGCTCCCGCCTGACCCATGGTAAGGCGTGTTCCAGGTGAGCCTGAAGGCAACTCCGTACCGGACAGACCTCAGGTCACGGGAAGACTACCGCACCCTGCGAAGCAAGGTGTGCTGGAGACCTTTGCTTGCATCTCTTTCCTAGCAGAGAGCCCCACCCCCGGCCAGCAGGCTCAGCAAAGTGTCAGGTACTCTGGGTCTGAGAAGGTGAGACCCCAGCACAATTCCTGGAGACGCATGGGTAAGGTGACGGGCTCACACATTTTTGTTTTCTTAAGAATCTTGAATCTGCTTACTTTTCTGTACTTGACATGGATTCCTCTGCAGAATAAATGCTAGAAAGTGAGTTAAGAGCACTGGCTGTATCACCTTGCTTACCTTCCATGTAGGCTGCCAAAGTAAAATACCCAGAAAGATGGAGATCTCTGCTGCTCTTTATTGTTTTCTTAATTTATCCTCAAATTCTGGCTCCTCAAAACTTATTTATTTTTAACGTTTCTGAAATCTCTATTTCGTAATTTCTGGGAACACTGTTAGGAGACCAGACATCCAATCAGGTCCTTCAGTGACCAGTGGTGGCTTTTCGGGATGTCTATCTTTTCACTGGGCCCCATCTCCCTCTTGTGGGAGCAAAATTTGACTTCTGCCATATTTTATCAGGTTCATTCCAGGCATGGCAGAAGTGAAGGCTGCTCCACTATAGGAACAGGCTGAAAATACTTAGCATTCAGTTCCCCTCAGAAATCCAAACGCCCATATCCAAGTACAAACTTCAGCTTGACTGCCGAAAGCGGTATTGTCCCAACATGCTCACCGGTGCTGGGTCTTACTTCAGTTTGGAGTTTTATTGTGGAAAATGGGGCTCAGCTTCCATGAGGCCCTCCTCAGACTGGATTCTCCAGAATCTCCAGAGAATCTCCAGCTGGAGAATAGACAGCACAGCTGACGGGTAGCTGAGTCCTGCCCATGCAGTGCGCTCTCGGAAACCATCACATGTGTCCATTTCTGGAGGTTAAGCGCTGTCTCCAACAAAGCGCAGGAGGATCAGGGGTCCTGGCCTGCTGCGGCCTCATTGGCTGATCAAGGAACAAACAGATCCAGATTCTGAGGTGGTCAGCACTGGTTCTCCCGCTGAGCCCAGGAGGCAGCAGTGGGTTCCTTCCCATAATGGATGTCTGCCTTCGATGCTCCTTCTCCTAAGTGCTTCCTTTTTCACTAGAATTTTTCTCTATGAATTCTCCTTTGAACATTCCATCGTCATGTTTCCTAAGATCTAGAAAACAAAGGTGAATTGTTGAGAAGTGCGGGCTTAGAGGACCCAGAGGACAGAAAGAGGGGAGAAAGCTACTTTAGGAAAGGACACCTAGAACACACAGAATAAACCACCTGGAGATCGGCCAATAGGAGAAACCCGAAGAAAGGGGGAAGAAGCAGTTTTTATCACAACTTCAGGGGGCTCGAAGGCAGAAACGCACCTTGAGACCTCAATTATAGTGTAAAATTTAACTCAAGACCTCCCATGCTACAAGGTTCAGGGATTTGCAAGGGCTTTCCCTGTCGCGTCCGCCTCGACCAGCAAGGAAGACACGACCCCGTGAGAGTTCTTCCTCAAGCAGTTTATTCAGGAACCTTGAAACATCTTCTGACCCCGGGGAGAAACGCCCACAGGCTTAAGTACCCTTAGGTCAGCCAATCTCAGTGGGCCACATGGGCAAAGCAGATAGGCTACTCTAATGCGGAAACAGGCACCTGAAGCAAGCACAGCCAAATAAGGACTTGTTTACCACAGAGAGCGCTCGCCCGCAGACTGGCGGAAGGTGGAAACCGGCGCCATCTTAGGGGTGCGGTACATCGCAGCTCTCCACATTTCCCGTCTGTCTTTCCCGTTCTTCTTCGGTGTCCCATAAAACCGATAACAATAGATGGAGAAGCCTCGGGAAGCCCTACGTGCTCAGACACTGCTTCTTGAAACACAGTCCTGCCTTACGCAGAGAAAAAGGAAAATTTACAAAAACAATAATTCTCTCTCTTTGGAACTAATTTACCACTACAAGAAGGTCAAGTAAATAAAAAATAAGTTCGGGGTAGAAATAGTACAAAGATACTGGGTAAAGAAGAAAAAGACCTCTAAGATTATATTTTGGGGGTCAGAGTGTCTCGGTTTCATTGAAAACAGAAATGAGAGCCAGAAGGAAGGGCCCAAGGTAGACACAGTCCTGGTAAGTCGTCACTGCAGACACCTCTGACAAGCTCCTCCTCCTTGCTGTGGCCCACTGGGTCCCGTGTCCGCGATCCAAGCTTCCTCATCGTTTCCGGTTGATGGCAGATACTTCTGGCTTCCCCAGCTAGGCCTCCACCATTAGGATAGTTCTAATTTTTCTTCCAAAGACTGCCTGCTTTGCTCCCCAGCCTGGAGTCTGTCTGATGCTTTCAATGAGGAGGCCTGATGTTAGAATCCTAGCTCTTCTGCTGTGGATGCACACAGGTCTCAGTTTCCACATCTGTCAGTTTGGACAAATTCAAATCTCACTGGCCTGGGTGGGTTTAGGCAAAACTTTCAGAACAATGCGTGGTAACAGCCTATCCTGCTTCCCTGCTGGCTCCCACTGCCTCCCTGACCCACCACCAGTGCTTAGACCCTCTCTACCCATTGCTCCTCTTCCCTGGCTTGGCACCGTCGTGTCACATAAGGCCCTAGAGCAGCTGCGGAAGCCTCAAAGTTCGTGGCGGCAAAGTGCACAGCGAACTGCCTATTGGAGGACAGACGTCTTCCTCTCCGACTCTGACCTGTGCTGTCTGAACCTCCCAGCATCGTCTGTCATCTCTGAGCCAAAACTGTGAGCTGTATATAGAATGTACCAATAAAGAATTCCATTTAAGAAAAAGAAGAAGCTCGGCCCTTCTTCCATCCCAAGGTCAATACTTAAAGATGGAATGTGAGCACAGGCGGAGAAGCCAGTGGCACGTGACACGTGTTTGCTAGGCCAGCCCTTTCCGAGTGTGGTGCTGGCCAGAGACTCCTGAGGTGCAGGGAAGCACATCTGAAGCTCCAGGCAGCTCCAGAGTCCCAGCCCTGCGCTGCATATTGTGGACAGCACACTCTCAGGCAGAGCCTGGCCTCCCCCCTGCACTCCTGGGGACAGCACAGCGCTGTGCAGGTGACTGGCCCACTCAACAGGAAGTTACCACAGCCAGGATCATCCAGGCCTCTGACTGCTGCCCCTGATCTCACTGCCACATGGTAGCGGTCAGTTTATTTCTTACCCACATCGCCTCAGTAAATGCCAAGTGAAGCATTCCATTCCCTCAAGATGCTTTGGTGCTGCGGATCCTGCTCTGTGGGGATTCTTTGAAAGGATGGTATCCTCGGTGGCTCTTTTCCACTTTAGCAGCCCCCGATGTTGCCTGAAGAAAAACCCATCTGAAATAGTTCGCTTCTGAGTGAAAATCATTCCAGTCACCCTAAGCCATTCCCTTTCCAAACAGATCGATAACCTGAAAGGGCAGACTGCACTTTGGCACCTCTGGCCACCACCTGCTACAAGCAGCACACGCAGCCAGCCAGGGTCAGAAAGCTCCAGCCTGCCTCTCTGGGCCCCGCAGCCCGGCCTTCTGCCCACGTCCTTGCTCGCGGCCCCTGGCTGCTGCTCCATCCACCTGCTGCCTGTCTGTCCGCCCCGCTCCATCTGCTCTGCCACCTGCTGCGTGTCTGTGGGCCCTTCCTGCCGCCCTGCCCACCTGTTGGTCCCTGACTGTCCCTTCTGTTCTCTCCTCTCTCACTAGGTCATGGCCGCTTTAGAGGCTGACTCACCGCCTCAGCCTGACGGTCTCTCCCAGCCAGGCTCCCCTGGGAAGCGATGTCTTTCCGTGGCTCTCGGGCTGTCTGGCACATCCCGCTCGGGCCCCACTCCTGCTCCTACTGTGCTGCCAGACGTGGTGATTCGGTGCTGCCGGCGGACCCAGCACCTGCCTCAGGCTTGAGCCTCCCAGTCAGCTGTTCCCTCCATCTGCCTAGAGACCCTGGGCCGCTCTCAGCCGCATTCTCTCCCCCGTCGCACCGTGTAATCCCTGATGTCAGGACCAGGGCCCAGGTCCAGAGGCAGAGCCGCTGGAGAGTGGATGTTCTATGAAAATGAGGGAGGACCTTTGAATAAGTAGCAGAACCTTTGAAGACTGAGGTTATCAACCCAGCCGGGCGCACCTCAGCGCTCAGAACTTTGAGAGCAGCGTCTGGTGCGTCACTGTCTCAGAAAGGCCCAAAGAGCTAGAGGCGGCGAAGCTGGGCAGAAGAATCTGATGTGACGCTGCAGAGACAGGAGAGGAGAGTGAAAGGGAGAAGGAAGTCAGACTCCTAAAGAGCAGTAGTGGAAGTGTGGAAGTGAAAGGAATTAGCTACAGGGACTATGGTTATTTTAAAAGGAAATGTACACATTTTATGGCCTGGTTCTCGGTGCAATTTAGAGCAGAAAATGTAGGAAGACAATGAATTCATTGAGATCATAATGCTAAATAATATTTCTGGTCTCTGGTTTAAAAAAAAATAGAACATGTAACGTAGGAAAAAAGCAAACATATTCTTTCATGGTGTGTTTGTCCCCTGATGTGTCTGACTTTTCCGGGGTCTTCTCTGTGGCCGAGGCTGAGCTGTAGGGACACGCACACGGGAAAGTGACAACGCAGGGACGTGTCCTTGTGGAGGTCATGACGGCGCCCCTTGGACGCTGGTGAACAGCCTCAGGCGCTAGGCCCTCAGTCCAGTCACCACGCTCAGGGGCCCGTGGCGGCCTCACACAGGCCAGTGACGTCGATCCCGAGAGAACGGAGAGCAGGCCGGGTGTGGCGAGTCCGACCCTTGCCCAGCGTGTGACCGTGCCGCCATGTCCAGGCCCCTGGCTGTGTCGCACTGCTGTGAGGAAGCAGTCGGCTGACAGCTGGATGAAAGAACGCTCCAGAATGTATACAAAGGGGGAGCAGCTGGAAAAGTCATTGAAATACAATCCTGATCCCAAAATAGTCATATTTTACTGTTGGAGACGTATAAATGGTTAAAGAAATGGAATCCACCTTCGGGAAATAATGTTTCTTTATGTCTCGTCATATCCCATTTTCCCCCAAAGACTAAAACAAATAGTGCCATGGTGGTCAGTCATGTTTGTGAGCTTTGAGCAGGGCCAGATCTCTGCTCGCCAGGCCATGGAGCAGAGAAGCCGTTGCAGCTTAGAAAGAGCCCGTCTGTCAACGGTCTGCAAGAAGGAAGCAAGGAACAGACGGGTCAGGCCTAGGGGGCAATGGCAGCCCGTGGGCACAGAGACCCGCCATCGAGGGCGTGGCGGTCCGTGTTGCGACCCCCGCCTGGGCCAGTGAGGGCCCGTGAGCCACCCCCACTGGCCGTGTGCAGGCAGCCACACCTACAGGAGGGCAGCTGCTACTACCAGTGAAAACCTCAGGAGTCTGCAGTCTTGATGTATCGTGGTGACATGCTGGCTCTCCACGCTCCCAGACGGTCCTCTGTCAGTTAAATATATACACGAGCTCATTGTAAAGGATTTAGTCCACTGCCCCTGGGTGTATTCCCTCAGGGGGTGTCCACCGAGTTCCCATCGCAGGCCACACACTTTGCCACGTACTAGTACGAGCACAAGGAACAAAAACACCTGGGCCTGGATGCTTATGATCAAGTAGAGTGGGGGGAAAGTCACTTTGTTGATGGCACAAATAATGAGTGAGTTACAACTCTGCTGAGTGTTCTGAGAAAAATGAAGAGTTGTGAAAATATCCACCCGAGGCTCCTCCCTTGGTTTCAGAAGTGCGTGTGTGGCTTCTCCGGACCCTGGCATCAAAACTGAGACTTGGAGGAAGGGGAGGAAGACATGTTGGCTGGGCCAGGAGGCGCTAACAGGGCAGGAGTGAGACAGAATTGAAGGAAACGTTCTAGATAGAGAGGAAAGCATTGTAAAGGCCTGGAGATGGGACCGGTTCAAACACCAGACAAACGGTCACTTTGGCTGGCACAGGTGCCTGATACCATCAGGCAGAGTTTGCCCAACTCACACTGGCACCAGCATCTGAGCAACCTCTCAGTGCAGAGCAGGGTGCAGCAAGTGCAGCAGAAGGGAGAAGACAAAGACCAGATTACTCAGGGCCTTTGGACTCAGAAGGAGTGCGTTTGGCTGCAAGGAGCAGAGGCCCGGGAAAGGCAGCGTCTACATCCCCTCCAGAGTCGCTCTTTCTGGCCTTTCTATCCCAATCCTGTTGAGACATTGATCCTTCACCCATGGTGCCTGGATGGTTTCTGTTTCTTCATCCCAGGCAAGCAAAGAAGCCGAGAGTCGAAGGTGTGGGTCCTGCCCCTGAGTCTGAGGAACCCACAGTTTTGTGGATACAAGCGTTCCTGGAAAGTATATCCAATTTCACTCACTGCCCATGTGATCTGGGGGTTCCTAGACATAGAGATTTCGAAACACCTTTCAGTATTTCAACCATCAAACAAATTGTTTCTAATATATTTACTGGCCTCTAGAGACAAAGAGAATGAGGATGGGCTCTAGAATCTGCTGCCACTAAAATGGCTGTCTTTTCCCGAGGTCAGACTGAAGGAGCCAAGTCTTCCTCAGTGTTGTGCTCCCAGCATCTAGCCCAGTACTTGATGCTGAGTACTCAGTAAATACTAAACGTATCTATGAAGCAAACAAATATCAGCTGTCAACATGTGCCACGTACGGTTGCAGATATAGATTGTTTATCATTTATTCTTTCATTTAGGACCTCTCTGGGGGAGGCCTAGATACTCTCCATAAACAGTACAATTTGTTTAACTCTTTCAAGCTGCTGCCTGGATAGAATTTCTCTGTGGTAGAGATGTACAGAGAGAAAAAGACTCATTCCTGCATCTTGAAAGGCTGCGTGTGAATAAAGAACTTACTTTTCAAACAGACTTAAAGAAAACAATGTGTCCACATATCTGTCCAAGAGGACATCCTCACTTTTGTGAGTGTGATGAAGAGGGATGCGTTAGATAATTGTCTCAGTTATTTTTTCCTCTTTTGCTCAAACAGAAAAATGTAAATTGTTTCAGTAGAGACATGGATTAGTACGTGCCATGAGGAATTATATTCCTTAAGAAGAATAAAGATTTTTGATTCTTGCCTTCCCCACTGCTCCTAACCCCTCAATGGAACTGATCCATTTCCCCAAAATGCAATCAAAACTCAATTTCTACCTGTGAATTTTCAGAGACTAACAGAGAGTTCTCCCTGGTCATAAACCACACACCTGCATGCACATGAGAGTCAGAGAAATGAGCTGAGTGGGAGGCACAGTTTTTCTGTGTAGAAGTCTATAAAGTGGAAGTATTATGTGTCTTGAGAAAACGTGAAATTAGTCCAGAGTCATGCAGTAGAAAGTCAGCCTCAAAGCTGCTTGATCAACACACTTTTCCACTCCCAGCTGGTATTTTCTCTAATTGATAGAAATTAAATGGATGGTTAAGCTGAAAAGGTCAAAAAATGATAGGTATAGCTAAAGTGAAAATTATTAATCCACCTAACCTGGAATTAAATCAGATAAAACCACCCATGAATTAGGCAAACCAGGCTAAAACATCATGGTCAATAATATCAACAAAGAAAAAATATGAAATAAGTTGGTTTTTTGTTTCATATGTGTGCATGTGGATGTGTGTGTAGATTTTTGTGGGGTTTTTTTGGGGGGGGGTTGCTGACATTAGTGCTTTGAAATAAACCATTGAAAAAAGAAACCATGCTCTGCATAGTTCACAAAGATAATAATAGTAGTGCCAGCCATGACTTCTTCATTCCCCCTAGCAATCCTATCCAGCACTGAGCTTTTATCTGAAACTTACAGTTAGGAAATTTGCAGAAAGTCACAATTAGTAGATCCAAGAGAGAATTCCTGAACATGATTCTTTCAAGTCAATATTATTGCTGAATACAATTTAAAAGAAGAAACTTTTTTTTCCAATTTTGGCTCTCCTTAATTGTAATAACTGGTAAAATAATAAATATAAATATTATAGCTATTATGTGATAAAAAGGTTGTTTTTAAAGCTCCATGGTTGACATGGTAATAATTGAGAAATATAGAGTTCAGTTTCTTTTATCTTTTTTTTTTTTTGCTTTTTGAGACAGGGTCTCGCTTTGTAGTTCAGGCTGGCCCTGAGCTCACTCTGGTGCCCAGGCAAGCCGCCACGAATTCAGAAATCCTCCTGTCTCTGCCTCCCGAGTGCTGGGATTACAGGCGTGAGCCACCACGTCCGGCATTAGAGTTCAGTTTATTTAAAATAGCACGTAAAACTTTCTTAGAATGATAAGGTGAGTGTGTGTGTGTGTGTGTGTGTGTGTGTGTGTATTGGTGGATGAGTCTTGCAGAAAGGACTGATTGAATTTCAGATAAACATGATCTAAATAGCTGTTTTCCTAGCCGAACTCTAAACCAAGCCTACAAACCATTCCCATTTATCCCTCACCTAGTCACAATGTTCACCATGCTTTGAATAAAGGGAACAACATGTCTTTTGAAGTCTGTATGTCTTTAAAGGTTAGTCATCCTATTGTCAGAACTGTCAGGCCAATGTACTAAGAAAATACAGACCTGGAGTGGTTTGACCTGAATCTTGTTAATGAAATTTTCCAGTACATATGTATGCATATATGTTATATATACATATAGACCCAGAAGATTTCAGCAGAATTGAAGTAGAAGTGTCTTTGAAAATGTTTGGAACCAAATAACTCCTAGTCCAACTGTGTGAAGCTAGAGTGCAAAAGAATATTTAAAACATATTAGATATATAAAGATAACTAACACTTATGCCTCAGTTTTTGTAGAAAAGAAAAATATGTATTCATAACTAGACCTATATAGAAGAAAAATCATTTCAGGTCTTGTCAAGAAAGACATACTCTGTGATGTTTAGCCATATAGTAATAAAACTGAGAACAAATGGCAAAATTTTCAACATCGTCCACAGTTAATGATCAGAAAAACACTGTAAATGGCTTAATAATTTGTGAAGTATTTTCTCATGTCCATCCCACTTCTGAACATCTGTGCAACATAAGATTGGGGTGTAGACAAGACGGCAATCACCATCTCCCTTCCATAGCCGAGCAGAACAGGTCCCCATACCTGCAGAGCTGTGTCATCTAGACACCATCTGCTGTGCTACAACCTAAAAGCAGAACGTAACCTTACAAAACTAAAAACTTCAGCAGTCACATGTCTTGCTTCTCTAAAACAGAACTAACAATGTCCCATCTGATACTAGACAATGAATGAATTGAAATAATTCAGCTCAATTAAACCCCAGAAATTTGCCTCAAGGAATCATGATTTGAAAGATGTTATGACAAATGAAAATAAGGAATGTTAAAACATTCAAAGAAAAACAGACCCATTTACTGACCAAAACCCCTCAAAGGAGCCAGAATGCTGCTATCCAATAGTAAGAATTTATTTTATTGCAATCAATAAATGTCTTTCGCTTGTCTTGTGCTTTCTTGACTGGAATTCAAGTGCTAATTTGCATTTTAGGTCTGTCCAACTTTATCTGATGTCTGGATTTTATCCCACATTGTACGAACTCTCCCTAAAGTTTTACATATACACTTGTTTCTCATTCCTTCCCTTCCACCTCCTTCCCTTCCTCCTCCTTCTTCATTTTTTTCTTTCCCCATATCACATCAACTTCAGGCCAGTAAAATGTTTAAAAGTCAAGTTCCAAGGAAATGCCTTACAGAAGAATCTGTTCCAATCTAGTAACATGAAAACATACAACCCTTGTTAATTCATTAATTACCCAAAGCACTGGAGGGATTGTTTAAGCTAAATTTATAATCTGAACCATTTCCCCTCTATCACAAAGCCGTATCTACCCACATCACAAACTTTGCAATTGTATCAAGGAATGAAACTGATGAGATAAATTCACGAATCAATACAGAGTAACTTTAGAGAAGTGTCAATTTAGAGTATTTAATAAAAATAATGATGATAGTGAAGACAGTGTTAAGGAATGGCTGGTATTATCACTAGATTTTTGTCAAGCATTTTTCATGTTTTGGTGAATTTAATTTTCACAACAGTTGTACCAGATTGGTAACAGCTTTCTCCGCATTTCAGTTGAGGACACAGATGAACAAATGATTTCTCCAAGCTTATTAATTAAGCAATGAATTCATAGTTGATAGGTAAAAGAATATTAAGGGGGGAAAGATAACAAAAAGAAACTAAGAAAGGAAATTCTCACAGCCTACGGCTGAGGAAAAGTTGCTGCTTCTCATCACTACACAAAGGTCAAGGACTCAAGCCCTTAATCACCAAAGTATGAATAGATTCTCTGAAATTCAATTTTTAATCTGAAACTAAAGCAAATCAGATCATTTTCTCTGGAATATTATTCTGTAGCTTTTCTGGTAGTGCTTTTGGATTTCTTTTGTTTTGTTTTATTTTGTTTTGTTTTCTTGTTCTTCTGGTATCAAGGCAATGCTAGGTCCATAAAAGAAATGGGAGAAGAATTTGTTCTTTTATTTTTCAGAAAAACAATGTGTATAATTGGTTTTAAGTCCTTTTGGGTAGAATTTTGGTGAAACACTCATGTTAAATCAATTGGGCCTTGAAATATCTTTTATTTAGAAAAATTTTAATTACAAATTTAACTTTCCAAATAGTCATAGAACTAGTCAAAATGTCGTTTTCTGGTTGAATGCTTTGTAGTAGTTTGGTTTGTATTTTTCAAGGAATTTGTGTATTCCAACTAGGTTGTCAAATTCTTGGTAATATTTCACTTTATCTTTTATCACTGTACGGTTTATTTTATAATCTCTTATTTCATTCTTAGAAATGAGTATCAACTTTAGTAATTTATGTATTCTATTTTTCTTGGTCAGTCTTGCTACATATTTGTTAAATTTCTTGATTCTTTAAAAAAAACTATGTGTCTTGTATAACTGATTTTCTCTATTGCTTTGTTTCAAGTCCATTAATTTGCACTGCTATTTCTGTTATGTCTCTCTGCTTACATGAATCTGCTTTGGTCTCCTTGGTTCTACTTCATTGAGATTGGATTTAGAATATTTAGAATTTTCTACTTTTTAACATAAGCAACCAACATTACAGAATTTCTTCTTGCTATTGTTTTATCTATGTTCATCAAATATTGTTATGTTGTTCCTTTATTTTTATTCAGTGTAATGTATTTTTCAGGCTTCTTTGGCTATGAATTATTTAGAAATGTGTCACTTAGTTTTCTAGGTTCCAAACAATTTTTATTTTTCTGTTACTTATCTCTACTTTCATTCAATTGTCATAACACATGAAATCATTTTACATTTTTAGATAATTCCTCATTCCTGCCCTAAGATACAACAGCGTTGGTAAAGGCTTCCTAGATACTTTAAAAAATACGAGTTTTGTAAGGGCTGGGGATTCAGCTCAGTGGCACTGTGTTTATTTTGCAAGCACAATCGCCTGTGTTTGATCCCTAGTACCACCAAGAAAAGAGAAAGAAAGAAAACATGAGTATTGTGCTTTTGCTGCATAAAATGTTCATTAGAAATTGTTGAGTTTTTTGTACTCTTCTATGTATTAACTAATTTCCCATCTGTTGTTTTCCCAGTTGAAAGGTGTTGAATCACCAATGATAAAGGTGGACTTGGTACCGCTCCCTTCATTTCTATCAGTTTTTGTGTCTCTGTTGATCAGTGTCCACACTTTAAAATGGTACGATTCCTCATCAGTATAGTATGGCTTTATGCAGCTGGTAAATCTCCACTGAAGTCCACTTTTTCTGAAATTAACACAACTTTTTTATTTTTACTAATGTTTTCATGATATATCTTTTAGATAATTTTACTTCCAATATTCCTACATTTTTATTTGAAGTGAGCTTTATATACAACACATTTTTAATCTGCAAACAACTTCTATCATTTAAATAGTACATTTATTTTTTGACTGACTGTATTGGTACATTTTATACATACGTTATGATCACATCCAACACTGAGAATTAGTACAGTCAGATTAATCATGTGTAATGTAACTGTTGTATTAGAATTTAAGGCTGATGTTTTAATTTTGGTTTCTCTTTCTTCTTGCTCCCTCCTTTCCTGTCTTCCTGTGAGTTAATTTTTATAAAAGTATTTTCATTTATCCATAGTATCAAAATGTTTTTATTTTTTTAATTTTCTCTATTTGAATCTTTATGGGTACATTGCACATATACATCATGATCACAACATAGTGTCAGTGTTTTTAATATCACTCTTTACATAGCCTTCATAGTGGTTCTGAAATTTCTTGGTGTCACATATTACTAATTCATTGATACATAAAACCTTTAGTTCACTTTATTTCCATTTACTGCTACCTATAGAAGATACAGTTGTCTTAATATATCCTATATGTAAATTTTGAATCATTTTATACTGTGTTAGAGTTTGGCTAATATAAAAAATTCAAAATGAATATGAAAGTCTGTTAATTTATGCACATTTTCTGTTCATCATGTTCTACCTTCTTCCTGATTGCCCAAGGTTCTTGCTTTCCTCATTTCCTTTCTGTTGGGACAATTATTAATCTCCAATCTTATGGGATATGTCTGTAGTAGCATACTGTTCCAGTTTTTCATTTTTTCAAATGTATCATTATTTCCTCTGCATTCCTCCAGGATAGTTTTTTTAGAAGTAGAATTTGCAGATGATGGTTCTTTTCTTTTGGTGCTTGAAAAATATTGTGTGCCAAGCACAATCACAACCCAATCCTAGCAAGTTATTTTGTAGATATCAACAAACTGAGCCTAAACTTTTTATGTGAAGGCAAAAGACCTTGAATATCCAACTTAATATTGAAGAAGAAAATTAGTCACTATCTGACTTCCATACTTACTAGCAAGAAAAAGACCTTTGGATAGTGTGATACTGGTAAAGAATAAATTAGTGGACCAGCAGAACAGAGGAGATAGCCCAGAAATAAATCCATACAAGTGCTGTCAACTGACTGTTGACAAACTGGAAAAGGCAAAATAATGGAAGAGAGATAATCTTTTCAACAAACAAACAAGTGGTGCTGGAAAACTGCATATTTATGTGGAAAAATAAAAGAATCCAGACACAGCAGACATTACATTCATTACAAAAATTAGCCAAAACTGGATTGCAGACCTAATAAGAAGCACAAAAGTATAAAATTTCTGTAAGACAACAGAAAGGAGAAAAGATTGGCTACTTTATTTTTAGATACGACATGGCATGTATAACCCATGGGAGAAATAATTGATAAGCTCTATTTCATTAAAAGTGAAAATGTATGCTCTGTAAAAGACACAAAGATTGAAAGAATGAGCCACAGACTGGGGGGGGGGGAAGCACTGTGAACCCAAGATATACAAAGAATCTTAAAATTCAACAGGAAGAAAATAAGCAACTTAATCAAAAACAGGCAAAGTATCTACACAAAGTACCTTACCAAAGAAGATTTGCAGATGGCAAGTGACAAGTAAGTTTATGTAAATAGTGTTCAATAATGCATTTTGTAGCAAGACACAGGTTCAGACAAAGAGATAAATTAAAGTGGACAAAATCCACAATACTGACACCGTCAAATGCTGGTGAAGATGCAGAACAACAAGACATCTCATTCGTTGCTGTAGCAACTATGGGAAAGTGTGACAGTTTCTTATAAAACTAAGCATGGTTTTGCCAGATGTTTCAGAAATAGAACTCCTTGCTCTTTACCCAAAAATGTTTACAACTATGTTAACATTAAAACTTCCACATGAATGTTTATAACAGTTTTATTTATAATTACCAAACCTAGAAGTAACTAAGATATCCTTCAGTAGATGAATGAACTCTGTTATATCCAGAGGAATAGTATTACACACTCAAAAGAAATAAGCTATTGAGCTATGCAAAGGCACAGAGAAACTTAAAGACACAGAGGCATGTTACTAAATGAAGAACACAAATCTAAAGGCTTTATACGGTGTGATCCCAAAAGCTTGATATTCTAGAAGTATCAAAACCATACACAGCACAAAATGACTCGTGTTTTCCAGGCATTGGGGGTGCAGGTGGACAAACTGGCAGAGAACAGAGGATGTTTAAGGAGATGAAACAATTTGATATGACAGTATAACGATGGGTTCACGCCATTATACATTTGCCCAAACTCAAAATATACAACGCTAAGAGTGGACTCTAACATAAACCTCGACTCTAGGTGTTTATGATGTGTCACTATACATTTGTCCATTGCAACCAATGTACCACAGCGGTGGGGATTGCGAGTAATGGAAGAGGCTGTGTACGTGGGAGCAGAGACCCTGTGTATATGGGAAATCTCTCTACCTCTGCTTAATTTTACTGCCACTCTAAAATTTCTGTTAAAATGAAAGCTTATTTAAAAACTAGTTCATCATATCTGGGTGGGTCCACTGCACATCTCTTGGTAGCAGGAGGTACCATGTTGTGGGACACACAGCCTGCCCGCTCTAGTAGGATACCCCGACTGGCCGTCCCAGCTCACTCCAGTGTGCCCCTGTGAGGAAGGGCTGTCAGACTTACGGGGACACAGAGGATTCCCCTGCAGGGGCTTGTGATAGAATTCTCCTGCTTGTGGTAGTGGAGGATGCTGGTAGAAAACTATTCCCACGTCTATTTCCACTCATATTGGCTGGAGAGCGGGGGAGAAGGAGCTAACACCTTCCCACAGGGGGATGCCATTGCTGATGGTGCTATTGAGGTGGTCTCACCGTCCCCAGATTAACGTGACCCCACCCCTACCCCGTGAGATACCATGTGCCCTAAGGTGAGTCCCAGCCTGGTCTGCACTGCCTTCTTCTGCTGATCTGGAGAATTCTGAACATCCAACTGGGTACTTTTCCTCAAATCCAGAACTCCCAACCCTGTCTCTTACTACCTCTTTCCTGTTTTCCTCTGGTTGTTTCTAGGATTTAGAATGGTACCTAGTGGGAGAGAACAGGTCTGTGTCAGTATTGGGGAGGAGAACTTTACCTAAGATTCAAGGATGTGGGCATGATATCGATTCTAAAGAAATGTGCTTTGTGTGAAAGCTGATACAGTCTTTGCAATGCACCATTTGAAAAATGTACATTTTCTTCAATATTCCGGACATACGTTGGGTTCCTCAGGACTTCAGTAATCTATGACATCAAGTTCAAAACTAAGAGAAACAAAAAGAAATGACCTGGGTTTAATGAGGACCTGGATCATTTCTCTTGACCCAAACAGTGTCAGATCCAGCGCGGCTGAATGACTGAGGCGCTTTGGGCGGCAGACGAGGCAGACAGAGCAGCGGAGCCGGATGAAGAGTTTCCCGGATTCAGCATTCGCCACGCCTCCCGCGAATACACCCAAGTCCAACACGGGGCACGCCAGTGTTTCAAGGCAGAGAACTGTGAGCACGAAGACGAAAATGAGGCCAGCCCCCGACTTAGGTAAGAAGTTATAGCTCACCGCGGGGCAAGGACAGCGAACATTTCTTGGGCCTTTTAGAATTTAAAACAACAGTAAAGCCTAATCAAAACTAACGAGAGTTTTCTAAGTTTGTACACAATTATGCTGGCTGCACTAACCTACACATATTTTATATTTAAATTAACTTTAAACCTTTTAGAATAGAATCTTTAGTTGTGAAGCAGAAGACATAAACATACATACGAGGCATAGATAACAGCACAGTGGGCCCCTAGGCCTGACGGCCCCAGGAGCCCTTGCGCCCGTCCGCCCCCAGGGACCCACGTGGGCGGGCGACTGCGCTGAATAGTTCTCATGCAGAAAGTGCACTGCGTTCAGCTCACTTACGAACTGTACATAAATGAGGTCCCAACTGTGCTACTTTGTCTTCTTCCATTAAAATTGTTCTGTGTATCTCTGTGACTTCCGCAGACCCTGGTGTTTCAGTCAGATCCCAAAGAGCACGCTCACGGGCGGAGCCCAGACCTGAGCGAGGAGAACGCCAGAGACATGAAAAGAATGAGGCTAAAACTTAGGAATACTAAACATACGTAGGAATAGAAAGTCTTAGGGATCTCCATTTAAGGAGCAGCTAGCAAAGAAAGACGTTCCTCCAACTCTCTGGTGAGCTCATGGCAAAGCGTCATCTCCCCTGTTTCAGGGCAGGGGCTGGAGCACTGGGAAAACTGGGCACCTCGTTCAAGCTCAGTACTTACGCCCAGATGCACACTTCCAAGCCATGAAGTTCATGTACACGAAGATAATACTCTCCTCAAAAAGTCAAAGAACATGGAAAAGATAGTTCCGTGGCCAGGGGGTCAGTGGTGAAATGCTAACAAATGATAAACAGAAAATAAAACTCAGCTGCTGGGTTAATGCAATCTTCCTTGCCAGAAGAAATCAGTTTGGACAGAAAGGACAAAACAAATATTGTTAAGCGGAAATGAATGCCCAAGAGATTATAAAACAGAATTTGAGTCACTTCTACCCTTCACATTAGGAGTTTGACTGTTAGCCAAATGAATCACATACCCAAGTGGACCTGCTATCACGTGTGTGTCGAGCACATGTGTGATCAGAAGCGGAGATCCACGCAGGTCATTGTCACAGTCTGTAGAGTGGGAAGGAAAAGCAACCCTGGTGTTGACAGGAGAAATGTGGGTCGAGCTCCTAGGGTAAGTGCTGTTGGTAGCCCTCTATCGAACTCAGCAAGAGTCCAGAAATGGCCTCTAAATGTTTAGGAAGGTAGGATGCACAGTAAGGTCACCATAACTTTTACTAAGAACAAACTCTTCCAGAGAGAAGCCTGAGTTCCTTTTGCACGGGTGTTGCTGGCTTGAAAATCGAGGACAGGTGCCAGCAAACAAGCCTGGATTTCAACAAGGTTTGCGAAGAGGGCTGGTGTTGTCTCCTACCGAGCAACAGAGGAGCCAGAGAGAGATGGATGAGGCCACGGTCCCGGGAGAGGCTTCGTGCTGCCTTCAGCTCTGTCTCCATCACCTTTTCCCATTACAACCTAGAGAGAGGGGACTAGAAGAGAGACTTATCAAGTTGTTAGGTAACTGGAGGCTGAGTGGGGATGGATAATAAACCCAAATCACTTCATGGATCTAGAATGATGGGCTCTATTTAATAATTAAAAGCTCAGTAGAAGTTATACAATACTTTGTTTTAAGGGAGAAAGAAACAGACAACAATTTTGTGAATATGTCAATAGGAACACAAAGTCTACTTCAACCCCTGAGTAAAATATGTAGGCAGTTGAGAAAGACTTAAATCTCAGTTTATTTGTATATCCTTCCTTCTATAAGTCTAAGTCATAGGCATGCAAGAATCGATTCATAATACCGTTTACACTGTAAAATGTTCCTGGTGTTCCAGGCTATATGGTCTCCTGTCCTCCCTGTTCTCATGAGACTCCATCTGTAGCTTTCTTCTAAACTTGTATGTCTTACTATGCTTTTCCCAGAGTCTCCTGAATGTGCAAACGTCTCTGTCATGGCTGCAACATGGCACTTGATATGAAGGCTTGATTCACATTTTGTACCTCTTGATGTTCCCAGCAGAGCAGCTGCTCAATAGCTAGTCATTAAATAAGTGTTATTGTGTGAGTGTAGCAAAAGTGTCACGACAATAGGTCAGACTAATGTAGACAGAGTGTCCAGAGATGAGTCACAAGGATGAGTTGGGAATAGGGCACAGGAAAGTTGAGGTTACATATCAATGCTACAGTACAACATACTGCCAACGTTGTGAAAATATTGAGGATATAACTTAGGAAAACAGTTGGGGAAAAAACTGAGCATCATTTCATGCAGAGCCCAAAGGATTCATAGTAGAGCCCGAAGGATTTGTTTTAGAACAGAACACTCAATAACAGAAAAAGGTAACATAGAATATGATTTATGATTTCCATATGAAATACTTGCAGGACTTTCCTATAAAGAAAAGGTTTCACTCTGATTTTTTTTTTGCTTGATTTTCTTTTTTGTTTTGCTTTGTTTATCTAGTGGGCAAAACAAATAGAAACCACACACACACGTGTAGAATTTATTTTGACAAAGGAAACCTTTCTGACAATGGGGAATGAACTGAGGTTATATTGTAGTTTCTCAGTAAGTTATGATTCCTTTTACTAGAGGTTATCAGAGTTACAATAACACATATTGATAACATTATTAGTTGGCTACATTTATGTGGGTGTACTTCCAGGCCCTCTATTCTATCACATTTACCTGTGTTGCTTATACTTTCCACTGATACCATTATATTTCCTGATTATTGTACCTTTACAATAACTTATATTAGGGTATTGTCAATTCTTCAGTTTTTTCTTCTCTTTCAGTATTGTTTCTGCTGCTATGGGTCTTTTAATTCCCAGTGTAAACTTCGCATCATTTGATAATATTCATAAAATGTCTTGCTGAGACTTCAGAACTAGTATCTTGCCCAACTATGAACATGGAATATGTCATCAATGACTATGTTTTTCTTTGATTTCATTCATTAGTTTTATGGATTTTATTACATAGATCACATACACATTTTGTCACATTTGTGTCTAAGTTCAGTGGTAGCTCAATTCACAAATTTAATTCTTATCACAGTTCTGATCACAAACCAAATTGGAAGAGAATTGCATCAACTTCAACGGTTAGGTTCAAAATTGAGCTTAGGGAAAATTGATTTAATTCTCATCCAATTCAGTTTGTGACCAGAACTGTGAAAAGAATTAAGTTTGTGAACCAAGGTGCAGCTGCATTTAGTTTTTTAGCTCCTAATGTGAATAGTGTTATATTTTTAATTTAAAATTCCAATTGCTCATTATGAATACAGAGGAACAGCTAACATTTGCACATTAACCTAGCATCCTGCAAATTTACTATAATCACTAATTAGATGGAAGATGCCTTGAGTCTGCATAGTAACAGAAATGTTCTGTTCAGGGATTTAGCTCAGTGGTTCCAGCTCCTGCCTCACAAGCTCAAATTCCCAAATTAGATCCCTGGTACAACAACAACAGCAACAAAATACAGGAATGTGAATCAGAAATTTTTTTTTTTTGAGACAGGGTCTCGCTTTGTAGTTCAGGCTGGCCCTGAGCTCACTATGTAGCCCAGGCAAGCCTTGAACTCAGCAATCCTCCTGCCTCTGCCTCCCAAGTGCTGGGGTTATAGGCATAAGCCACCACGCCAGGCCAGAAATTTTTATTGTTGTTAATTCTTTGGGGTTTTTTTTTACATAGAAAATTCATGGTATCTACAAACAAAACAACTTTTATTTTTTTCCTCTCTCCACCTGAACACTTTTTTCTAGTCCTATTTTAGTACACTAGTTGGAACTTCAAATATGATGTTGGAAGGGAGTAGCGATTGATAGAAACTACTTCAGGAAGTAGCCAAGGTCAGCACCTACAATCATGAGATATGTTGATAATATATACATGATATGATGTGGCAATTCACTTGTGTATCTTTCCCCAAGTCTATAATCCTTGTCGGATCAGGAGAAACACATCAGACAAATGCCAGTAGAGGAGCATCCTATAACTCTACCTGACCACAAGCCAGGTACTTCACACCTGGGAGGCTGAGACAGAAGGATCACAAGTTCAAGCTCAGCCTGAGCAACTCAGTCACTTAGGGATTCCCTGTCTGAAAATAAAAAATAAAAGTGAACTGGGAACATAGCTCAGTACAAAGGTTCTGTGTTCAGTCCTCAGTACCACATACCAAAATAAAATAAAATGGACCATTACTTTAAAAAATATTAATGTCACCAAAAGCAAAGGAAGTTTAAAAAATGTGACAGTCCAGGGAAGCCTATGGAGACATGACCACTGAATGTAATGTGGTTCCCTAGACGGTATTGTGGACAGAGAAAGGACATGACGTAAAGAACCCCGAATTTACTATGACCTCAGTTACTTGCAGTTTATCGATACTGGTTCATCCATTTGTGGCAAATGAAATATATTTTATGTAAGTTGCTAATCATAAAGAAATTCATGGGTGGGAGAGAGACATGGGAACTCTGAGTTCTTCTTTTATGCACTTGTAAAACTAGAGGCATTCTGAAAAATACTCTATTAATAACAAGGAGAATCATTGAGGTAAAGGAACTGCTCAGAGTTTTGGCTAAGGTAGTGAACACATGAACCATAACTCATGACGGAATTATAAAGAGCTGGACACACATGCCAGTCAATATGAGTGAAAGTGGAAAAGTCTGAGCAAAGCAGTGTGTGACACTGAAGTCAATATCCTTGGAGTAAAGCTCTCGTTTTGAACATTTTTTCCATGTAAAAAAAAAAAGCACAGTAAAAGAAGCAACTCCCTGTGAAGTCACAATCATCTCAATACAAATGTCAGTTAAAAACGTGTTTCTAAAAACGTCTGCAGGAACAGAAAGGAAGAACTTTGAGCAACTTAATGCCTTGAAGCTCAATTTTATATGCACCCGGGAAAACCAGGAAGGACCGGGGAGGCTCACTTTTCCAATTACTGATTCTAACTCTCTTAGTTCTGGTCGGTGTGGTATCATTTTGAAACTTTCTGGCAGAAGCCGGAGAGAAGATTTGACTGTGGAAATGTCACAATAATATTAACAAGACAAAAGATAGGGGAAGGCAAGGGAAGCGATGTACAAGTAGAAATATGAGCCTTCCTGTTGATAACTAGAGGTGGACATTTTCTGAAGCTGCACATGTCCTCTAGAAGGTTCCATGTTTGAGGAAGGAGCTGGCCTTTATCTGGAAGTAAGCACCTTCTATACTATCAAAACCTTTTGTCCTTATGCGGATGTTAGGCCTTTCACCTAAATAGAAGGTAAGCTAACATAAAGAAGATGTGTATATAGAAACAACTACAGAAGTGAGAGGCTGATTGGAGCATCAAGCCTGTTGTGTGATACAGGCTTGGCTTCCTTACTGAGAAAGTCAAGTTTCTGAGACAGTGAGATAGTCACTAACAAGCTGAGAGGTGCGTCCCTCCTCTGATCCCCCCAAACCATAAATAAAGCCCTTCCATCAAGCGTGATGGTGAGAGCCACAAAAGAAAGGGGAGACTGTCACAGTGGCCTTTAGTCTCCAATGTCAAATCTTCCCTCAGGCTTCCTCTGCCCAAAAGTTTCAAAATGGTGCCGCACAGACCAGATTTATGTCACACAAGAGGTAGGATCAGTAACTTTGAAAAGTGAGCCTTCCCTGGAGCCTCTGGACCTTTGCGTCTGGGCTTTTGCCCCCCTGTTTTCGCACCTGCATCCGCACTGACACGGCATCTGCCACCCTCACACGATCCAGGTACAGGAGCATCAGGTCGAGCAGATTGTATCTCCTCATCTGGCCTGGCATTTGTCTGTCATGCTGTGGCCGGAATGTGATACCGAGCTGACAGAAAGCAGCCCTCACATATGTCAGGAGGCCCTTTGTTCCAACAAGGTGCCCCTGCTGTTTGGGGTTCTCCGAAGGTTCAGGGATTCCGGTCTCTATCTCTCTCGCTCACTCGCTGGCCTTTCCAAGACAAATGGCCACGTCACGGGGCAGCAGGTGCTGCTGAGCTCAACATCTGTGCCCCCCAGACACACGCACACCTCTGCCTGCCGCTTCACCTAATCAATCAAGGAGGCAATGGCCGTGCACACACCCACGCGTGCCTGTGCCGTGTATGGAGTGGTTGGCAGAGTGTGAATGCGGGCTCGGCTTTGATGTTTCCCCTTTTATCTCAAGCCTTATCTCGAGAGCTGTGGCACCCTGGCTGAAGTGGCAATTAATCAGCCCCAGGCCGTGGCTCCAAAGAAGGGCTCTTCAGACTCACAGGCAGTGTCTGGATGTGGGAAAGATAAAATAATAATCTACACACCGAGTGCATTCAACACACTGCCTTCACCCTCTGCAGGAAATAAAATGGTGCTCAGGATGCCTAGGATAAGAAGACATAAAAACATGTCTGAAAATGCCACCCATAGCATGGTCGATGCACACATTTACCTCCGAAGGTTGTGACCACACTTTTTAAAAAGATATCAGAAATATCAGTGTCTCCTGGTGAGCTGGCTGTCTCTCATGCACACCCCCGCTTTCTAAGGCAATCAACAAAGGGATGAAGAGCTGACCTCTCCCTCTCCTTCTTCCTCCATCGTTTGTCCTCTGAGGGAGGAACATTCCTGGCAGGCATTTAAAAACCTCACAGATTAATTCTTTATATTCTAAAGACCTTTACAATTTTGACACCACTATTGATCCTTAATTCCAGTCTGGATAAAAACTACTGAGTTCCAGAGTTCCTAAGAAGCAGATTGCAAGATATAAAATTCAATGTTTAGAAAAGAATAATTACAGAAATTTACTGTTAATTTGGTTTTGCTTTTTCGGAGTTTGTTCCGTCTTAAGCGATAGGTTCCAGCACTCTTGTCCTCCTGAAGAACACTGTGCTTAGGGATGGTGCTGTAGTGTCCGTCCAAGTTGCTGAACTACTTTCACATTTTCTTAAGACATTGCCTAAGACAAGTCTCTTCTTTTCTCTGCAAGCCCCATTTTGGAAGGCCGCCGAGT
>PVIC010022134.1:0-27946 GCA_004025085.1 Thryonomys swinderianus
TTTTTTTTTTTTTTTTTTTTTTGAGACAGTGTCTCACTTTGTAGTTCAGGCTGGCCTTCAGCTCACTATGTAGTCAGTCCAAAAACCTCGAACTCAGCAATCCTCCTGTCTCTGCCTCCCAAGTGCTGGGATGACAGGCGTGAGCCACCACGCCCGGCCCTGTGGTATGTGGTGTTGATGGCTGGTGGGTGTGAGTCACCACACCCAGCATTGTATGTGGTTACCAGGGATCGAACTCAGGACCTTGCGCTTGTGAGGCAGGCTCCGGAACCACTGAGCTAAATCTCCGGCCCCTATTGGTACATTTTATATACACATCATGATCACACTCAACACTGGGAATTTGTACCAGTATATGACACAAGTTAATTCTCACTTTTACCCATTCCCCTGCCCACTGTAAAGTAGACTGTCCTTCCCAAGGATCCAATATATAAATGGATAAGAGGCAGAAAATGAAGCAGATATGGCAGATGGTTTATCAACATTAAATTCCACATCTGAGTATTTTTTAAAAACATTCATAATGGGCTGACTATTATATTAGACCTGCTTGGTTGGGGCATTTCTTTGACCACAAGCGCCACATGTATGTGTGTGACATGGGTATTTTAACAGAGGAAAACATCCCATTAGTCCGCTAAAACTAGCCAGAAAATAGAACAGCAATCTATAAATTTCTGTATATCTCTGCATATCCAATCTGAATTCAAGAATCAAATAACTCAAGTTCAAGTTATAAAAATATTCTAAAAGTCAATGAAAAACAAGGTAAAGTCACTTGGATAATTTCTAAGTTTGCTTCTTTATATATAAAATGGAAATAGTATCTAGTATGCTTGTTTAGAAGATTATACAATTACATATGCTAAGTATTGGTTAATAGTACAATATAAAGTTCCATACTTGGTAAAATGCTATTTGACATTTTACAAATGAAGAAATGGATTGTTGAAGAGTTAATAGTGCTCATAGACTATCTCCGAAGAAGTTACTGAATTCCTCTTTGCCACCAAGTGTTACAGTAAAGGGCAACTATATAATTATGGTTATGGTGTCCAAATTTTTGTCCTGTTTGGGCCTCATGGAATGGAGAATGGTCATGGGCCTCCTATAAAATACAGAATATAGTTAACATATATAATTAACAAAGTTCCATTAGTTTTACATTTTTATTATCTTACTGAAACAAAATAATGTAAGCTCAAATTGAATAAGCAAGTAAACCTATGTGACTAAATAGTAATACACGTCCATCTTCACAGGCACGCTCATGCGTAGCTGAATTGAAGCACTGTTATCCTTAGTCACTCCAATTCACACAAGCTCGTGTCATCTCTAATCTGTGCCACTTTGAGTGAGTGGAGGCGGAGGTGCAGGTACAGCCACAGCGTTCCCTCACTTATGCTTAGTACTATTGTTGCCTGGGCAGTTCAAGCCTGAGCACACAGAATCTTGAGTCAGGAAAACATCTTACTAAAAATGTTAAATGCTGGGCGAGAGGTTCAGCTCAGTGGTTCCTGAGCCTGTCTGGCAAGTCCAGGCCCTGAGGCCCTGAGTTCCACCCCATAACCACATACAATGCTGGGCGTGGTGGCTCACGCTTGTAATCCCAGCACTCGGGAGGCCGAGGCAGGCGGATTGCTGAGTTCAAGGCTTGCCTGGGCTCCATAGTGAGCTCAGGGCCAGCCTGAACTACAAAGCCAGACCCTGTCTCAAAAAAAAAAAAAAAAAAAAAGTTAAATGCTTAGGATTTTGTGGGGCTGTAATGCTAGCTGTCTAGAACCACAAGTGGCCCCTAAGCCTTGGCTGGACATGCTTTCCCTCCACTGTACTCTCCTCATCATTCTAATACTACTCTGTTTTTTCAGAGAGAAAGACAGAGACAGAGAAACAAAGGCAGAGAGACAGAAAGGGAGAGAGAAGGAGACAGTTCCACCATGTAGCTCCAATGGATTTTAAAGTAACAGCGATCTGTTTGTACTAACTCTCACACAGCAGAGTGGTGGAATTATAGGTGTGCACACAATCATGCTTGACTGCACATTTGTAGAAACAATTTCCATAGTTATTTTGCCTTTATAAGATTAATTGAAAAGTGGCAGTTAGGTTATATTGTAATTTCACATATCATCATTTCTTATACTCAAACTGTTATTATACTGCGTAGATGGAAGCACGGAAAGTAATATTGATGGTATTTATGGTTCCTATGAAAGCATGAGTGTAAAGTACTGGACCTGAACATACATATTTCCATTTCTTATCATATATTTTATTAGTGTCAGGGTTTAGATATAAAATGTCACCCAGAAGTCTGATATTGTTTGAGAGATGGTTGGATTATGAAACTACTGTACTCGTCAATGAATTCATCCCTTGAGGAGTTCAGTAACTAGATGTGCTTGTAGGGTGTGGGGCCTGGTGGGTGGTGGCTCGCTGGGCGCGGCGCCTGGAGGATCCTCGCTCTCGCCTGCCTTTCCTCGTCTCTCGGCCTCCTGCTGCCCTGCAGTGGGCATTGTCCCTCCAGCATGGCCTCCCGGTGTGCTGTTCTGCGACACGCGGCATGAAACCTCTGAAAATCACGAGTCAAAATAAACCGCTTTTTTAAAGAAAGTTCTGGGTGGTAGTTTTTTTATACTAGTGATGGGAAAATAACATATAAAAACTGCTAATCAGAGAAATGAGGTAATTGCTGTGACTCTACCTGATCATATGGCTCTGAACATTCTTCAATTTGCTGGTGAGAGGCGCTTGGAAAAAAACTGGAAAAGTGGGTCAGAGAAAACACAGCAGGCTGTAAGGTGGGTATGAGGAGCAGTTCCTGCTGGAGCTCAGGAAACCAGAGTTTTGATACGAATGTGGATGAGAAGAAGCGCTCAGGAGGTTTCAAATGGATAAAAGGACGGTCTTTGGAACTGGACTAAAGGCTATGCATTTCATATTCTGGCAAGGACTTTGCCTATATTTTGTCCAATTCCAAAGACTTCGTGTGAGACTGAATTGAAAAATGGTAGAATAATTTGGCAGAGGAAATTTGCAAGTGCCCTGACACAAATTTGGTCCAGGTTCTGCTGGCTACTTTTAGCCCGATCTACAGTGATAAGTAGGAGCAAATTGTCAATTTGAATGGTTTGAAAAGTCTCAAACGTGGCCAGAAAGGAAATCCCTGCAGACTTTGGGCCCTGGAGATCACCACTGCTGAAAGGATTAGCATCAGAAAGAAGGCAAGTACTTTGCATCAGAACAATAGGAAAGATGGTTTGAAAGCATTTCAGGAATCCATGAAAACTCTGCTTGCAGACTCCAGGTTAAAAATCTGCGAAGCTTTCTTTTGAGCAGGGAGCCTCTGGCCGGCCTGGGGAAGATCAGCCTAGGGATTGGCTCCTTTCCATTCATGGCACCATCCTCAACCATCCAGCGGCTGAGCAGTCTTCGCAGCCATCAGCAGTCCGTGGAGGGCCCCATACACACTCAAGCTGGCAGCAGACGTTGATAGCATCCACATGATGTTAATTTTACAGACATTCAGAATGCAAGACTTGTTGCATCAGGGAGGGCTGCAACCATATTTCATCATAACGATTAGGAGGCAAGGCGTGGTGCCCCTGAGAAAGCAACATGTGAAGCAGGAAGCGTGAAGCTGACAGTATAGTGGAGACCCCAGGAATTTGGAGATAGCAAGAGTGTGAAATATCTGCTGGAGAAAACTAAAGGCAGCAAGTATTGCCAGCTTCAGAGAAAGGCCATGTGGCCCAAACCAGTAAGGGCCTTCAGGGAAGGCGGGGATTATATCACATTGCAAACTTTTGTGATTACAGCCCACACTGGGTGCTTAACTTGAAGCTACAGGATTTAATGTTTGCCTTAATAGTTCTCAGTCTTGCTTTCGTCAAATTTTTGTCCACTTTTCATTCCTTCTTTATGAAATAGAAATGCTTATTTCGTGCCACTGTATGTTAACTTTCTTTTTAATATATAATAAAGGCTCACAATAAAAGTTTTCCCTGAGTCTGAGGAAACTTTGGACTTGAACTTTTCAATAAGATCTGAACTGTTAAGATTTTGATAACTCTTAGAGATGCCTTGAAGACATTTTGAATAGTGAATGGACATGACACATCTTTAGGAGTGTGATTCAGGTACTGAATGTTAGGTTTATATCTAAAACGTTCCCCAAAAGTCTCATGCATTTGAAAAGTGAGTGAATCATGAATGGCATTACACTTATCCTCCACTAGTGTTTTCAGTATCTTCATGTGCTGGTAGGAGGTGTGGCCTGCTTGGAGCTGGATCACTGGTAGCATTATCTGGAAGGATGGATTCCTGTCCTCGGTTCCTCTATTCTGTCTACTTCCTGGATGCCATACTGTGATCAGCGCTCCTCCACCAGGCCTTCATTATGGCGTTGTTCCTCAGAGCCAATGAACCAGAGACTGAGTCATCTGAAAACCGTGAGCCAAAATAAACACCTCCTCCCTTACGTTGCGGGTGTTGAGTCTTTTGTTCCTAAAACAGTAAAGTGACTACTAATATCAGTAATACCACCCAAGGAAGTGGAAGTGTCTAGCCTTTACTGTGTGCGGGAAGATCCTGGAATTAAAAAATCTCTGACACTATCCTTAAGGAAGTTCCTGTCTCAAAGGATCAGGCAAGTCCTGGATACAGTGAAGTATAATAAGTTCAATTGTACAGAACCGCACCTGGGGGAGCATGATACATCTTAGAATGCCAGCAAAGAGAATCCTAAAAATGCTTATGGCCAATGTTCTGTTTGAGAGACCCTCAGAAGATGGGCAGTATTTGGTAAGAAGAGAGAAGCAGGATCATGAGATGGGAGAGCATTGGATATCTCTGGGAAACTCTACTCTTTGATGAGCACATTATACACATTTAGAACAACGAGAGACGACGCTGAAGTTACATGCTTGGATTACTCAAGCCATGCCACAGAGACAGTGAGGTTTAAACTCGATCAGTGAGGTGATTTTGAAATATCTGACCAAGATTTAAAACAATGCATGCTGAGTAATAAAAGGTGATTTAGTCAGAGCTCAACAAAGGATGAACTGACAGGGACATTTAGAATGAAGGAAGCTTATCAAGAAATTAAAATTTGTGATATTTCATGATTTTGCAATACATTCCATTTTAAGTTATCAAGAAGTCAGTTGGCTTGGGTTAGTTTGTTTTATAAAACTTTCCTTGCATTTTTGAGGTGATATTTCCCTAATTGTGTTTTTTGAATGCTGGTTTGCCTGTGTAATAATATCTCCTATGTCAATTTGAAAAGCTCTAAAAAGGGGCAAACTTGTAAATACTAAGTAAAATCATAGTAAGAATTGTTTCTGGCAAGTCTTTTCAGAAATATGCTAGTTCTCATTTTGTATTTACAAGACGGGAAAATGTGGGTATTATTCTCTAGATTATTATGTGGCACAGAGCCCTTCTAGTTATGTGTTCTGGAATCTGAGTTCAGTAATTTTTTTTTTTTTTTTAATGCACAGCCTGTGATATACCTGTGGTATTCTCTGCTAAAATGGCAGTCGGGCTCAGTTCTCTGTTTTCAGTGATTCAAGCGGTATCACTTAGATACTCAATGGATACTTGCAATATTTCTAATGGGATTTTATCCCAATACTTCAAGAGTGCGTAGAAAAAACAAATGTGTAAACCACTTATTCAGATCACTCTAAAAAGTGCCAATGACTGAAGTCAGAATAGGTGCTTCCTTAATTTATTCAAGGAAATATTTGGTGCTTTTTTGTCACTTATAGTAGCACCAACACTTTATCTAGAAAGCTAATTCTCTTTGATGTGTCCAGCAATTTTTAAAGGGAAACACACAGAGAAGTGAGACCGAAGGGTTAATTATCTCGGTAGAGAATTAGAGCCATCAAGCTTTGCCTATCAAAGTGGTAAATGTCATGACCAGAATATTTACACATCTATCAAAGATATCTTGAAATTATTCCTTCAGAAGAGAAGAGTTTTAAATAAAGCCTTAAATAAGAAATGACACTTGTCAAAGCAAAAAAAAAAAACTTGTTGTGGATGGTTGGGACTGTGCGAATGTGGGGAAGAACTCAGGAGGCAATCAGTGGAGAGAATAAAGAGGGAAGGAGTGGTACAAACCCATGGCGGCTTGGACAGGTAACTTAAACTTCATCTGAGTGAGCAAGAAATGGCAGACAGTGCAGAACTCAAGAAATAAAGAATGCAAAGTTCTCTACCATGCAAAATGAGTCTTCTAGAGATATAATTCTGACTAGTGCATGTTAGCAGGGTAGAAGTTTGTGATCAAGTGGCCAAACATTTAAAATGAGAAGAGATGCAGTGTGATGTTTGCTGTCATTTGTGGCGCGCCCCCCTTTGGCATAACATATTTACACTTTGATGCCGGATGTACTAACAGTTCCTTCTACTGTCTACTAGCAAGATGGTGATAGCACAGTCAACACTGCTTGATTTAGTGCTAGCTATTTTAGCCATCTTAGTGAAATACTGAAATGAGGCATATGCTTTTTCATTAACTACTCTCTGGACTTGGAAGTATGTCAAAATTTCCCTGTACTGGTTTTTAAAAATCCAAACTATACCTCGTCAGAAAAAGAAAGTAATTTTTATCTGACTGATTTTTCTCATATTTGCTAGAACAAAAGTGTCTATTTTAGTCCCCACAAAATATTTGAAAATGAAAAAGCTAAAGATGTATGGTTCAGTGACAGCATCAACAGCATATATAACCATCCTTTTACTAAAGTTTATGTGTATATCTTGGGCCAAGCACATTCTGGCTAGAGAACTTGGGCCAAATTATTCATTTTTGTTCTTCCTTGCTTTATTCATCACTTAAAGTACTATTTGCACCATGCAACAGTCTTTTGATTTGAAAAAGATGGTGCGTGTAAGAACATCAAAGCATTCTGAGACCATAAAGAACAAGTTCAAATTCTGCAACTTCAGTTCTTAAATTTCTTTCACACATTTAGCCAAATAATATTTACTGGTTAACTTGAAAAATAAAATAAAAACACTTGACTGCTAGTAATACCACAGTGTAGAAAACAGAAAAAGCTCCTGTCCAGTGGTAGTTACATACCAGTTGGGTAAAACAGATAATAAATAAGCAAGGGATTTACAGAACAGGAGGTATTGACAAATGCTACGGCATTACTAGTCGAATGACTATCTTGTTTTGACCGTTGGTAGTTTTCTTAGCCTAAAGCAGTGATTCATTTATCTGCATGACAACTGATGCATTTCTCTTTTGAACTAATTTGAAGACAGATCCCTTGGTGACGGAATATAGTAGTATGACATAGAATTTATGATTCAAAGCAGGAATTGTTGGAGAGCAAGAAGGGAGTTGTGTGGATCATATAGGGATAATGGGTGCATATGGAGACCGTCTCAGGCATACTCAGGAGATGTAATCTTATAAGTCATCAGGGACTTGGGCAGAAGCATTGTCGGCAAGGCGGTAGTGATGTCAGTGTAGTGTGACGTCTGCCACGTGGGGAAAACTACTGTTCTAAGCAGAAAAAGAAGGGGAGTGTATGACTAATGATGGCCAAAGGCCAAACAGATTTTGTCAGTGAAGCAACTCAGAGTCAAATGAGTTTGTTGTCCTGATGGAAGTAAACGAAGTATGGCACCTTCTATTTTAGCTTGTCCGTCTGCACAGCTGTTAGGCTGTGCCTCATATGGATCTTCCTGGATCCTGTAGGCAGGAGTCGTCCTTGGTAGGTCACAGTAATGTGATCCCAGCAGGAGCCCAGGCAGAGCCTATACTGGATAATGGGGAGAATCATCTCTGGCTTGCTTTGGGGCTCGGTGAGGGGCAGTAGGGCTCGGACTCAGCAAGGCGAGGGGACTTGCGTTTCCAGAGCTCCAGCCCGCCTTCACTGTGGCTGCTCCAGGCCCCGTCCTCCTCAGCCTCCCATCGCTTTGTTCAGTTCCCTCTTTGTCTCGGGTTAGGGAAATCCCCTCATAGCCGGGCTTTCTAACGGGGGATGAGGAAGAAAACCTGTGGGTGGATCTTATAGAGAAAAGAAAAAACAGTTCAGTCTTTCAAATAAATGTGAGTGAAATGATGACTGACATATCGGTCTTCTGCTCTTTAAATCAGGTGCATTTTGTCAGTTATTACTAAAGGTAATCATAGCTCCCATGTGCATAATATTTTAAAGTATAAAAAATACTTAAGATTGAAAATCTGCTTTCAGTGATGACAATGGCCTTGTCAGACATGTTAAGTATCATCATTATTTCTCTTTCTAAAGTGGTAATGTTATTTGTAGGGATCGAGATAGTGGAGGAGTTAAGGACAGTTTGAACTAAACTCTGGACTATGTTGATTCCTACCAAGTCCTTTCTGTATTCAAAAATACAGTACTTTCTTATTAAATGCACTTTAAACGTCTATGATGGCTTAATAATTTTCAAGCTATAATTTTAGTTTGGATGTATGTTTTGAAATCTGTTCTTTCTCTAACAAAGGCATTGTTAATTCATTCCTTCTTTCTTTATACTTCCACTTATCCATCTACTGCAATTACATACATTGACTCCTTTTTTTGTGAAATAATCAGACTTACTTGTAGTTATAAAAGGAGTATAAGGAACAGGTACCAGATCTTTTATTGAATAGTTGTAATTCAAATAACTTTCACAGACAAAAGATTCCTGATAATTATATAGTCTTAGTGGTTTAGTAATTATAAGCATACCAGCAGTGATATATACATGGTTCTAAAAAGTTTACATTATAAGCTTATTCAGTGTTTCTAGTATATCAGAGTTAGATATTATGAATATTCTCACTACAGATAAAGAAGCAGTTAAAAACTTTTCTGAATTTGAAATTGGGTCTCTTCAAACCATGCTCTTAGAAGTATTTGCTGCTGTTCACGGGTGCACAATGGAACGGGCAGCATATGACGGGTATGGCTGTGGCCAATCACTAAGCTCTGCTTCTGTGGCTGGTCAGCATCATGGCTTGGAGATGCTGGTGATGAAACTCAGCTCCTGTGTCTTCAGTTATGTGTTGGTAGTTGCTTTGAGTTGCTGAAACTAAATTCACTTGTTCTTTCCTTAATGAAATGAATTGACCTGATATTTTATGACTAATAATTATATTTCTAGTATTTTTCTAGATATTAAGGAAAGTAGGTGAGCAAGAAGGTCATGTTATTGGTCCTTAGGAAACCTATAGCCAATTAAGAGAGGGAAACACATAATCATATAAGCAAACAGAAAAATAGAGCAAATCACAGTGCCATTCTGTACAAAGAGTGATATAGTGAGATGAAGCGTGGAAGTTTTACATTGTTAGATTATCAGTTTAAATGGTGGGATAGTCAGAATTTCCCAATTCATCTTTGTATTCCTGGTTCCTGGAAAACTGTGGACAACCAATATATGTTAATTGAACTGGTACATATTTTTTTAGTCTCTTTAGAGGCAGCTTCTTTAAAGACATGCTATGTAAATTAAGTCCAAAAATATGCCAAATGTAGTGAAAAAAACACTTTCTAGAGAAAGAAAATTATATGGACAAAAATTCAGAAGTGCTAAGGAAGTTTGTATCTGTCTGCTTTGACACTGAATGAAGAGAAAAATAACCCATTGGGGTATGAAACTCATGACTTTTAATAAGCTTGGTTTAGAATTTACAATTGGGGTAAATGGGTTCCAAGCCAAAACAAAAGTTGCCAGAACAAAAGTTGCTCTGGAAGAATATTTCCTCAACTTCTGTTGTATGGCACAGTTGCATGTAATGCCAGTGTCCTCCCAAGGTGAGTCAAGCTTTTCAAATTATAAAATACGATCTACCATGCCCTGTGTCAAAATGTGTAGACATGATAGCGAAAGTACAAATTACAACAAATTGAAAACATGACATTTTGATGAAAATTAATATAAGCATATTTAAAGTATAGAAGACTCAATAAAGCTATATATAAACATGAAGTAAATAATATTATTATTATTATTAAATTTTGTTATTTTTGAGACCGGGTCTTTCTCTGTAATTCAGGCTGGCTCTGAGCTCACCATGTGGCCCAGGGAAGCCTCAAACTCATAGCTATCCTCCTGCCTCTGCCTTCCGAGTGCTGGGATTACTGGCGTGAGTCACCACGCCCTGCACTGTGGTATGTGGTACTGAGTGCTGGTGGGCGTGAGTCGCCACGCCCATTATTGTTGTATGTGGTTACTGGGGATTGAACTAGGGACCCTGCGCTTGCTAGGCAGGTGCTGAAGCCACTGAGCTAAATCTCTGGCCTAATAATGAATACTTTAATGCAGATTTGAGTCTTTTGACACTGTTTTGTTAATTACTGTTAAATCCATATTAATATAGGTGCACTTCAATACATATATTAAAATTTAAAGTGCCGGAGGGTTAGCTCAGTGGTTCCGGTGCCTGCCTCGCAAGCTCAAGGTCCTCAGTTCTATCCCCGGTAACCACATACAATGCTGGGTATGGAGACTCACGCCCACCAGCCATCAACACCACATACCACAGTGCCAGGCGTGGTGGCTCACGCCTGTCATCCCAGCACTCGGGAGGCAGAGGCAGGAGGATTGCTGAGTTCGAGGCTTGCCTGGGCTGCATAGTGAGCTCAGGGCCAGCCTGAACTACAAAGCGAGACCCTGTCTCAAAAACAAACAAACAAACAAACAAAATTTAAAGCAGTTGTTCATTTGTACATGTTAAGTTGTATGATTTTTTCCCTGATATTTAAACTTCATATTGCTTTATTTAATGTTAATTCAAGCTCTTTACTATGTCACACCGTACACAAAATGGTCTGTATTTAGTATCTTCTAAAAGTATACAGGACAAACTAAAAGCCAAGGCCTGTGATTGATTGTACATTTAAATAAATGTACCACAGATTGAGACAAATGTGCCAAGCACGTGTGTTTCAGTCACTGTATCGTCACACAGCTGAATAAACACACATGTACAATACAATGTTTAATTGAGTGCAGCAAGTACATTTATTTCAGTGACTGCACCATCGCATATTCAAGCAAATGCACTGGGTTCATTTTGATGGCGCTGAAGTTCTATATACACAGACAAGTTTGAAACCTTCCACTGACTCTGATAGATCACAAAAACCTATATATTTTCATGACTGTAATCAAATATTTTATTTAATAAAGTTTATATTAACAGAGCTTAAATTTACCTTTAATAGATCTAAATAAACTTAAAAGAAAATCTGGTTATTAGTGCCCTAAGGAAAAAATACAAACACAAAGACTAAACATTTCTTTCTCATAAATTATCTCTCTCATCTCAGTGAGGATGAAACCGGGCATTTCCCCTTTGCCCAGGCAGCTTTTCTGTGACTGTTTCATGTGGAAATTGTAGTTTCAACTCTTGAGGCATCAAGCATTGAGCTCGTTTTGATTTTGGACTCTTTGCACAGCTTCGGTCAAATTCAGTATCACCCACGCACCATGCATGTCTAAAGGCCAAGTCTGGGCTGTGAGGTCTGAAGACCCTAATGGAGCTTGCTAGATTATTTCCTGCCTCCTTCATGCTCTATTTACATAGACGCTCCTGTGCAGAATCGCTGCCCTATACAGATTTTTATGCCATTCCCATTAGTAGCATCTTGAGTGGGAGACAAAAAAATGAAAGCTAAATAGTGGTGTTTGCCTCACTGTGTCACATTTCCAACATCTGTTCGTTTTCCAGGTGCTGTAGATGCATGATAACGAATGTTCAGTACCGGGTGCCCAAAAGGAAGCTGTGTAAGTAACAAGTTTAACGCTTTAATCCTTTTTCTACAATGTATTGACTTGCTTTTAATTCTTCTTTATAGGTATATTGTATTCAGACTATTTAACTCTTTCGATCAAGGGTTTCTAGTTGAAAGTACTTGGTAGCCATTTCTAACAAAGATAATATTCTGATTTCAGTCTAGGAAAATACTTCCTAGAGTGAATTCTACAAATTTGATTCCAAGTAATACTATTTTAGAAAAATTATATTACCAAGTATGTTTAGAAAATGATATATGATACCAATATGAAATAAATGAAGTTTTTACTCTGTGCTTGACAGTCCTAACCGCTTTGCCTACATTCATTGATTTGAGGTGCTTAATTTTTTCCCTCAGTTTACAAATAAAGAAACAGTATAAAGTAAAATATATCTTCCTCATCTGTTTCCTACTTACAAGTGAAGGGAATTCACTAAGTCACACTGAGAGTTAACCTGCCTGGTTGGCTGCATCTAGCGTACTATTTACCAACTTTACTTTGTGATGCAACTTTTTGTGTGAGAGTGTGGGAGGCTTTTTAACACACCGCACATCACACTTGAGGACACACAAAGAAACAAAACCTGTCTTTATAAGTCGCAAAACCGTCCAGCTATGTCCAAATATAGACCAATCTGAATTTTAAATGAAACTTTATAATCAGTTTAGTTAAATAACAAATCATTTTTACAAAAACCCAGCCAGATTGGTTGTTTGATGATGGCTTTTATTTTCTTTGACAGTTATTTGAATCTTTTCCTTATCGTAGCAGCTTATTGCTCCATTGTTTCAATATAACCAGTTGAGAAGTGAAATGAATAAGTCAACCAGCCAGTCATGGTGACTGTGACTGATTTCTCTCCTATTAAATTGCCCAAATGGAATAGTTGATTTACTCTTTGAAATATTTGTTATGCCACAGTCCGTATATTTTTGTAGGTTTGCATTAGAAGGGGGTTTGTGTTTGCTCATTATACATATATAATCTTGTTTAGAATAATGCAGTCAAAACAACAAGACTATTTAACCACTGGGCAAAGTTTCGTGGCAAAGTGAACACTGCATTTGTCATTAATTATTAGTGAGAAGTAAATTAAGCTTTCATTCTTATGTTCTCTGAAATGGTATCTTTTTTCTTGTACATGCAACAGAAAGTATATGAAGGTAAAAATGGATTTATCTCCTTTGTATCAATTAGTATCAAAGAGCATACCCCTCAATGAACAGCACGGAACTATATAAAAATATGTACATTTCTTTTCTCTGGTAGCATTTCTGAAATCAGCCAGGAATTAAAAGTCAATAGTATCACAAAGTTTGAGGATGAAAGTAAATTAGGCTTCAGCTTGATTGTTCTGGGATGTTTTTATTGTCATTTTGTCTGTCCTCTCCTTAGCTTTTGCTTAAGGTGTTGGTGAGATGATGAAGGCTGAAAAGTAAATAGGTGCTTCAATAAACGCAAACAGATGAGTGCTTCCCTAGCAAGGAAGTAGGGCAAAATCAGCCTTCCCTGTGATGCTAATCCGTCCACAGCTAAAACTGAATTTCCCCCTCCACATGAGCACAGATGGGTTGCCACAAGGATGACAGATGAGTTGTGTTTGGCGGGATTAATGGGTATTATCATGTTAATGGTGCTTAGGTGGGTCTGAGCCAGTCCCAGGCCTGAGCAGCATTACTGAGTTTTACTGAGTCTACAGAACTGTTTGTGCGCATGCTCCCCTTCTCTTTCTTCTTCTAACTAGTAATTAACTTGTACTGTTTAACACTTTGAGCCCACCAAGGGATCCACCCACTGCTGCCTTCCTAAGTGCGAGGGCACATACAGAACCAGCATCACGTCCCCGTCCTGTGACACGCGAAGTGCAGGCTGTGCTGCCTGGCTGTCCTTCCACTGCCTCGGCACATTCAACTGCCTCATAATCCAGAGTCTACTTTGTTGCAATCACTTTCGAAATCTGACATATTGATCAAGAGTTCAGCCTTAGAACCTACAGCACGTGTATCAGCTGTTGCCCATCGGGTCAGGTCACATCTGACGGCAAGATGACCCTAGACCCAACTAGGGAGCTTCTGCCGCTCGGAAGGCGACTCTGTTCACTTCCTCTTGCCAGGAAGACGCGTGGTTTCCTCACCTCTAAGGCAGCACATTGTTCGGGATCTCTGCATAAATTAGAGGTGACAGAGGTATCCCCATGATATAAAAACAAAAACCTGATTAATGGTCCAGAATGGCTCGCATTTTAAAATTAAGACCAAAAGTAGTACGTATGAATGTCACACTTTTAGCTCTTTTCGGAAATATCTAAAAATGACTTGGTGTTTTTATGTTGACATAAGTTCACCAGATTCCTTCTCTATGAATAATCACATCGGTATTACCTAACTTAATTCTATCAAACTTTTATAAATACTTGATTTTTAAAAATACTATTGCAGAAAATAATTTCCGTAACAAACATATATTTATTTAATAATCTAGGTAGTTTCCTGAAATTCATTAAACTTGTTTTTAAACAAAGAAGTTCTGTGTTCCTCAGACGAGAAGCATGCAGTTGTTTCAAAAGTTAGCATTTTCGTGTAATATTTAAAACAAAATGCTGATGGTTCCTGCAAATAGATGAACCAAGAGTTCTGTTCACAGGAGAGAGACCACGCTTATTCCTATTCCAATGTGGTTATCAACTATGCCTTGTTTTATTCACAGATCTCTCATTTATATATTAAACCTATCATGGAAAGTACTGGATTTATAAATGAACCTTCCCAAAATTCCGAATGTCCCAGGGAGGGTCACCACTCTGCAGCTAGTCCAGACTTGTGCTACCCGGGAGAACCTGCCCGTACAGGACTTCCTCCTAAGAGAAACTGATGAGAACTCAGGTAGCCGGAAAATTCCTTCCTGTCTTTTCCAGTAAAAGCCATTCTTACCACCACTCACCCCTGGAGTGCTTGCAGCAGCCTTTCTCATGGTGTGGTCCAGGCTGGCTCCAGGCTCTCAGTCATTCTGCCCCGGCCTGCGTGCAGCACGCTGGGGTCCCAGGTAAGCCCCGAGATGCTGGGCTCTACACTTTTCCCCTTTTCGTTTTAAAAATAATCAGGATTCGTAGACGTATAACTATGATTAGATTTTTAAATCCCATAATTTATTTTTAGCTCAAATAGTTATAGGCAAAATTAAAATATCAAATCAATTTGATATAAAATACTGTTATCCAAATTACTAGAATTAAGACTGAATGTATTAATCATATTAATTCACGAATTCTCTCACCAGTCTTATGAGTTGGGTATTAACATTTTGCAGACGAGGAATCTGAGGTTGGGAGAAGGGCAGTGCGTGGAGGAGCCGCGACTACCAGGGGGGATGCGCTGGGTGCGCTGGATGTTGCTGCCCGCAAGCCCTCCAGCGGGACTCGCATCGGCAAACGCAGCCTATTTAAGACTTTCAGTGTCTCAAACAAGACACTCATTTTGATCATGTTCTCGAAATATTTCGTATCAAAATGTTTAAATCAACAAAAATTACTACTGTTTCATAGTTACATTAATTTCTTCTTACATTTTTGCTCATTCATCCTTTCTTAAATATGCCTGGGGCTTAAATAATTAACAGAATCATTGACAGTGTTCACGAGGAGTGATCAATTCCTTAGCATCTTGGCAATTTGACATAGAAAGCCGGACATGAGAAAGATTTCCTTTTAGAAAATGAAAATAGTTTAATGGATCAACATACAGTTGACCGTAAAGGTTCAACGTTGTGTGACGAATCATACTTTTTGAGAGCCAGTTTAGGCAAATGTATTACGAACCAATATTATGTAAGACATGCAAAGTAATCTTCAAATTTTGTTGGCTTTTTTGTTTTTGTAATATCAAGAACGACACCTCTGTATTTGCTAGGTAAATGCTAAACCATTGAGCTACATTCTCAGCACCAAAGTAATCTTTTAGACTACCCCTGAAGGGCTGAAATCACTTTGTAGAAGAACAAAAGCCATGAAAGTTACAGAAATGGTTTTCCTTATTTATTCACTAAAGCATTAATGAGCTTCGGTTTACCGTAGTTTGTCCACTTAAAATACCTTATATTCATAATAAATGCTGTGTCACATCATTCTTTAATAAAGGTACTATAATGATAATCTTATCAACAAAGAGCATTTTAATCAATCCTTAAGGATTCAAGTTGTCTTCGCTATTTTTTTTATTATCTACCAAAATTCCATGGAAAATAATTTCATCAGTGTATTCGTCCTATTTTAGCATCGTTCTAAGCATATATATAGCCAAAAGACGGCTTAGTGTTGTTACTCTTTATGGTCTCTTCACTGTTGGTTTAAAAGAATCACTCCTCAAGAATATGTACATAGTTGTGACAACCTGTAGATAAAATATTTTGTGGTAATAGCTGAGTCTAGATCTAAGTTACATAAGATTTGTAAAGTCAAAGAGCGTTTTCCTTTTTCTTAATGGCGCTTTCAAACAATTTTACAAGCCTCCATGAAGACATCGCGGGTAGCTTTTGCGCGGAGACACAGCCCCGCGCGTCCGTGGGCCTTGAGCGCGCCGAGGCGGGAGGAGGCCGAGGCCGTGGCGGGCGAGTGGGCCCCGCGCGGGCTGCTCCGGCGGGAACCTCGCAGTCCCGGGGGAGGTGGCGGCGTGGACGTGACGGCGCTGAGGAAGCCCGTGGGGGTAGGTCGGAGCAGCGGAGCCCCCAGCCTCCGAGCGGCCCGTCCGCGCCTGCGGCCGAGGCGGAAGAAGCAAGCGGCGGGCGCCCTGGGCGGGCCTTCCACGCGGGACCATGTGCGCGGCGCAAGTCCCCGCGCGGGTGTGCCGGTCACGCGTCCCGGAGCCCCCGCGGCCCTCCAGCGGGGTCCGGAGCTCGCTGCCCTGCCCGTCCCGGCAGCCGGCGAGTGCGTCACCGGCACGGCCCCTGCCCTGCCCGACCGACCGGGCCGCCGCGCCGCACACCCGAGGCCGCGCGAGGGCCGGGCCGGGCTCGGCTCATGCTCCGAAAGGCGGGTGCGCGCCGGGGCAGGCGCCCCTCGGGAGAGCCATCCCCGCGTGTGGCTCACTTCACTTTTCTTCTCGCTCCTTCTCCTGCTAACGGATGTGGTGTCGTTTCATCTCCGCTTAGGAACCTGTGTCGACAGCTCCCTGCACAGACCGCTCGGTAGAGCTGCGGTGGGATCGGTGGCGGAGTCCGGGTTTCGGTTCTAGGTTTTTGGGCCTTAGCTGGTCGTCTGTTTGTTTTGAAATCCCCTTGTTTTGGCCTCCTGCGATCTTCTCCTTCCTCCGACACGCGGCCCTGTGGAGCTCTCCAGCCCTGAACCCCTCAGCAGCGCCACGCGTCGGGGCCGCCGGGCTCCCGCCCGGGCTCGTTCGCAACCCGGGGCCTTCCTTCTTAGCACCTCCGTCTTCAGCGGCGTGCAGCCCTCACAGATAGAAATATTACAGTTTACTCTTGTCTAAAATTCCACTGCAACATAAAACACTTGTATTAGTCCCTATGTCTGCATGTTTAGTTTTTGGTCTTGCTGTTTATTTTGCAAACATTTCAGATCAAAGTAGTGTTTCCTATTAAAAACCTGTTGCTTCTATTGGTGTGAGCTCTTCGAGACCGCCCTTGGTCGTGGGAGTCTGGGGTGACACAGCGTGGACATGCCTCCTACCCTGAGTCTTTAGCAGAGCGTTTCAAGACCGTTTTCATTTGTTGCCTGTTGAGAAAAGCCGCAGGGAAATGTCAAAGTAGTACTCAAGACATGTTATGCTGGATTAAAGCAGAGGGTAATTTTTAAGTTTTTATTGTTGGTACGGTTGCCCATGTGTGTTTTCCTTTATTCTGTCTTTACATCATGTAGTCTTACACCTTCCGCCTGGACCGGGCCTTTTGATTGCTAAATCTCCTCTTGCTTTGTGGTTTGGAAGAAATGATCTGTCAGGGTCCTCTGTCAGATTTCCCTTAAGCCTTGGGATCTTCCCTCATTTCCTTTGTCCCAACACACGAACCGGAGTGGGAGTGTCTCCGCAGGAGGGAGGCGGGAGGAGAAGACTGAGCTGGAAGCAAGAGATATCCGCGGTCAAAAAAAGGGTTTTTTTCCTCGAGGGTTCAGACCTGAGGGAAAGTACTGAAAGTCTAGCAAACTGGAGAACCCCTCCCCCGACTCCAGCCCTTAACACGAGAGCGGCTCAGTATCGACTGTCATGTGATCCACTGGAGGATTTTACTAATCAAATTATATCTCTGCTCTGTGCAGGTTAAGTTTACATGTTGCCACAATGATATACTTTATTCTGATTTTATTATTAAGCTGTCTCAGCAATTCATTTGAAATAGAGTTATCACAATTGAAAACTAACAAAGTTTTAATGGAAGATAGTGAAATTTTTATACAAAATGGATTTTTTTCCAAGACAGATGATTATTACCTTGGAATGCCCAGTGACAAATCAGTAGCAGAATACAGAGTACAATTTAACATCCTGTATGTTATTCACGTGTACGGCTTTATTATTGTTTTTATTGTATTCATAATCTAGAAGTAATATTGAAGAGATACATGCTTATCAAGTGATGACCAGTGGCATATTGTATCTTGTTTAGAGAGAGCCAGTCCTCTTGTCTTATTGGAAATATATAGTTTAACAAGACACTTGCCGTCATTTTCTTAACAGGGATAATAAACAGAACAATTCTGCATAAAAGCTCCTATCAGCTTCTTTCATGCCTTTTCTTTTCAGAAGGCTGCCTAAGGGTTTAAGCAATTTACTGGTCTGACCCGCATCCTTTCTCTGCAGTCTGTGGTTCTTTTGTTTAACATTAGTATGTGGGCAAACAGCATTCTGAGCTGTGCGGAGCTTATCAGCCTGCCTTCAGTCGACCGGAACCCCATTGCATGTATCTAAGCGGGGCCACATTTAATACTTCACAGTGGGAACATCTGCAGTTTCCTAAAATTACTTGTTTATCAGATAAACTCTGTCCTTATGCCGACAGATGTGGTAGATGGTGCTCTTCGGTAGCACACTCTCCCGCGTAAGTACAGCTTGCATGAAACAGGGTGTGCAGAGGGATGAGGAGACCGCAGGCCTGAGTCCCGACGGGAACTGCTCGTGCAGTCCGCGTCCAGCCGCACTCAGGATGCGCCCACGGGACGAGACGGGGGGAGCCGGCTCGCATTTCTCTCACCGAGGGCTCTGCTGCTACCCGAGCTTTCCGCAGAGCAAGGGAAGGCGTCTCCCCGTTAGCGCGTCCTTACATGACTTCACTGGTAAACCCCGGAAGGTCCTCAGTGCCAGGGGCTGATAAGAGCCAGCAGCCTGAGGGCACTGGCTGGAATACTGATTGCCCTGTACCTGGTGGCACCGAGGTGTTGGAAATTAGGAGAAGTGGGCTTAGGCAGCTTACCCGCCGTTAACCCTAAATAATGTTGACAAAATTCCATGAAGTTATCTTAAACAGAGAGAGAAATTATGCATCTCTACTTTTAAAACATACAGCCCCAACTTGGATGATGTTTACTCTGGCTGCATAGTATTAGGCGGCTCTCCTGAAACCGTTACCAGTCTTCATGTATGCAGACGTGTACATGTATATGCATGCATGTGCGCATGTCTAATAGTTTCTTCTGTAAACAGAGTATTTGTATTCTTTTTCAACATTGTGTTCTTTCTCAAAGGGCTGCATTAAAAGGTCTCTGTAAATGAGCCTCATGGGGCTTACTTTCCACAGAAGTTCAGTCCTGTAGAATGATCCGTGTGTTCCTCTCAGCTCTCAGAAGTGCTGACGCGGCGGCCCAGAGAGCACCTGACAGTCTCGCGGCGGCCGGCGCCACAGGGCGGGCGCTGATTTCACCTGCCGAGGGCTGGACCTTCATGCACTTCGCGTTGCTTGTAGTGCTCTTACGATGTGGCGCATATGTTATATTTTGCTCCTGCTTACAATTACTCTTTATATTAAAGCATTCTTCTAATTATTTTACTCCTACTAGCCCCTCTCACCTCTCGGCTCTGTGCTAATTAAACACTTTAACCTGCTTTTGTTATTAACCGTGAAGTGTTGTCATAACCATGTGATGAAATAATTATTTGGAAGACCGATTTTAATAATTTAAACATAAGCATTTTCATACAGAAATACATGTAGAGCAAAACACAGTACCAGCAAAGGCATCCGTGAAGCTTATTTACTCAAATCCGAGGCAAATAACAATGTGGCTTCTAACAAAATATAACCAACATAATCTACAAATCAAAACAGTTCTAGGAAATATGATGTGTTTTGCATTTCCGCCATGTTTGCCTATAGGGTGTAAAGATCTCTCTAGGTATACATACGTGTCCTGTCTTTATACAGGCAAGGTATCAAACAAGCAGCCATTAAGAAATACATTCCATTTCAGATACTGTGTGCTTTCCCTGTTCTCGCTAATGTGTGCCAGCCAACTGTTCATGCAGAAATTGTAACTGTTAATGAGGGTTAAAAGGAAATTTGAAATTGTCGTCTTTCGACTAAGGTACCTCAACTGTTTTATGCTACCTAATATTTATTTTCTGGTGTGCCTCTTGCACCTAATACAACCCACCACTAAAACTAATCATTATTATGATATTTTTCAGACACATGCACACATGCATGCACATGCATGCACACACGTGCGCATGCGCGCGCGCACACACACACACACACACACACACGTGTTCCTGGCCCTGCAAATTTCTTAGGTCTAATATTTCTGATTGCTGGCTGTTTTTCCTAACACTGAATCCCATGTGTCATATGCCTCACGTGGCTGCAGACTTTGGCCTTTTCACCTGCTGTTTTGGTTGGCTTTAGATGCAAAGAGAAGAATATGAAACGGAGAAAGGGGGAGGGAGGGAAGTTTGGAAGACTGAAGCTAAAAAAAATGGCAAATGTTTTTAGCGCCTTCATCTAGACATGTGTCCCCTCACTCTGTGACATGGCTGCTCCAATGTTGCCATGGTGAGGATTTCTAATCATCCCTACACATGACAGGCTCCTATTTGTCTGCACTCCCTTGGGTGTAAATTTCTAGGCTTAAAAAAAAATCCATGTGAGCGTATCATCCACCGTGCAGATGTTTCACTGCTTTAGAATATCAGGCAGCTGCTTGTGCCACCGTAGACAGCTAATTGGAGACTGCATCGTAGGAACAGAGGCGCAATTATGGCATAAATACACATCCTCTGGTGCATCATTGTATCTCTATTAACAGAAAATTTTAAACAGTGCTCAGAGTGTAATTAGTGTAGTTGATAAAGTTGTAAAACATGTAAATAAGGGAAATAGCAGGTACGTGGCCAATCCACTACCCAGCACTAGGGGATGCGGATTATTGCCTATTTAGAAATAATTAGCAAAGCTGCATTAGCAAAGCCTGTGTCCAACAGAAGCAAGGCAAACATTTATTCTGGTAACAGCTCTTTCTGTGCTAGCCATGAAAATCTACTAATATTGGTAATTTAGCCCTCATTACCAGAGGATAAAGCATGAAAAGAGCTCAGACATGAAATATGACAAGTAATATTAATTTTTATTCCGGAGGAAAGGATGCTTCCCTGGGCTGCATGCTGATTTCTCGGCGGGGTCTCGGCAGCGCGTGTGGAGGAGGCAGCGGGGGGCTAGCGGTGCGGAATTCAGGGTACGGGCCGAGTCCCCGCCGGAGGTGGGCCCGGGGCGGCTCCCGCGGCGGCTGACGAGGGTGCCCGGTTAGTGCCGGCCAGACCGCGGGTCGCGGTTCACAACAAGCGCTCGGCCCTTAACCCGCGGTCCTCGTGGGCCTGCACAGCTCTGCGTCCTCCTCCGTGCTTCTTCCCACCTGCCCAGGCCCTCTCCTCCCCAGTCTTCGGCACATTCTTTGCCTCCCTTGCAATGATTTTGCCCAGCTGTACAGGCGACCAGATTGATTTTTGTGTTTTCACCTCGCTTTGCAACGTGCTTCCGACCACGCGCTGCTGCGGCTGACGCGGAGAGTGCGGGGGGGGGGGGGGCTCAGCTGCGCCCGAGCCGCGTCCTGCGCTCGGGATGGGGAATGATCCTCCGGCTCGTGTCCACGGCAGGCTGCGTCACTGAGGAACATCACCCTATGGCCAAGAATCATGAGTGGCCAAAACTTGGGGGGTTGTTTTACAAATACACTTCCTAATGAAGAAAAATGCAAAAGCACTGCTAGTTTCTGAATCCTTAATTCGTTTTCCAGACAGCGGTATAAAAAGGCAGAATGTTCGGGAAAGAGTCACCTCTCTGGCATTAATCTCTGCCTGTTCACTGCTTCTTTGTTTTGTTCGTCAAGCCTTAAAAAAATGGCAGGAATAAGCCAAGGAAACCAACCATGGCTTGTGGCGTTCGTGGTTTTTCCCATGATCTCCTTTTCTTATGCGCAGCTGCCAGTTCCTTCTACTCGCTTCTAGGCACACGTGTGTCAACTCTAGTTCTTCGGTTTCCTGCATTGAACTGCAAGAAATAAGTTCCTACCCAGAAGACGGACATTTTTTTATTTTTATTTTTTGAGACAGGGTCTCGCTTTGTAGTTCAGGCTGGCCCTGAGCTCACTATGGAGCCCAGGCAAGCCTCGAGCTCAGCAATCCTCCTGCCTCTGCCTCCCGAGTGCCGGGACGACAGGCGTGAGCCACCACGCCCGGCTAGACGGACAATTTTTATTCATTAAGTTTCACAACAATTCAGATGATAAGCTACACATTGCATAGTTAGGAAATTTTAGAACATTTAAAAATGAAAACAGTCCATTCATAAATAGGAGATGGTCTTCCCCCCTGTCAAGCATGACAGGTGAAAACTCAAATTCTGACTTCAGATTTTATAGACACTTGAAGTTGTCTCTTAGCCAAGGGACCCCGGAAAGGAAAGCGGGGGCATCCGCTCGCGGCCTTCGTGCGTTTGTCACCATCTGAAATGATAATGAGACGGTGGTGTCAGCTAAGCAGTGCTTTTTACTTCCGGGATGCAGGCTGAGCGCTCGCTCCGTGACCAAGAGCAGAGCTTCTGAGAAGCTTTGAGATGCAGGTGAACACGGGCCGATGCCTGACGTATGAGCACGTACAAAAGAAAGCAGATGAACGCTTGCACACACACGCACGTATTGCACCTGTGGGTGCTCACAAATGTACACTGTACTCTTCCGTAGCCGATTCTGGATTGTGGGATGTGGTGTTTACTCTTCTACATCTGGTCTAAAACTAACAGGTCCAACTAGGGATCCAAACTCCCATCCATCCCGCGTGTTCCTGATCCGGAGAGCGAGCGGACAGGCACCGGAACCGCAGGCAGACGACCTGAATTAAAGTTCCAGTTGTAAATGTCCCTTGGCCTCAGTTTCTTCAACTGGGAAATGGGACATTTCACGTTGTCTACCTCACAGGGTTACTGCAAAAACTGAATGACAGAAAGAAATACTCTGCAGACTGGAAATTGGACGCAAATTAGTATTTAGGTGGTCTGTGCTATTAGTGTTTACATGATTTACTCAGTGGACAAAGTTATTACTATGTTACTGTCGACTCACAACCACATTGAGCATTTGCGTCTGTTTCAAAGCAAAGCACAATGAGCTCCGATATCATAAAATCGATCTCCGATTGCGCCTGTACAGTGCCGGACTGGTGATTCATAAATGAAACTGCAGTCAGCCAACCAGATGTTTCCTCTGCACCGTGCCAAACTGCCCCTTTAACTGACTTTTATTCAATCAACTTACTATGTGCGTGGAGATGATATAAATACTGCACTAATCCATGTTATTCTAAACCCATGTAAGTACTCTTACACACACCTCCATATACCTTGCAGAGTCTATACATCGCTTCGCGTAGCTGAGACACGATGTTTAAGTTCTGCAAATGGACGCCCGTGCGGGAGACTGCGTAGAGGGAAGGTGTCCCCGAGCCACAGCTTGTGCCCGGGGAAGAGCTGCAGGGTTCTGCCGCCGCATTGGCCTTGCGCAGTGGAATCTCATGGCGAGCAAAGCACTGATTTGAGTTATCATGGTTATTTTCATCTTTAATATAAAAATAATAATCATTCCCAAGAGCCTTGTTTTCCTAAATTTCCCTGTTGGCTTCCGATGTTTCACAAGTAGTTCTGTTTGCAGGTATTATTTCAGTGTTCTCCACTCCAGCACCGTGCCCACTGTCTTCGCTCAGTTGGCACTGGGGTGGCGGCCAGTGCCAAGATCTGTGCAAGGGGAGGAGGGACTGAGAGGAAACAAGCAAAATGATGCCTTAATCCAAGGGAATCATTGTTACCTCCCTTCTCATATCCCTCCCTCCTCCTTTATTGTTCTCATCTCAAAAGGCAGGAAAGAGGTTCCAAATCAGACCACAAAAGGGATCTTCAGAATCAAGTTAAATGGGGGCAGGAGAATTGGACTGAAGGGAATACGGATTTGCAGAGTGCCAAAGCCTGATCTAATTTACATCTATTTATTGATTTCTAGCCCTTGGGCATCTACTGAAATAACGTCTCATTGTACAGTTCTTATAACCATGTATTTAATAAATGTTGTTTTCAATTCAAACATATAGTTTTAGGTAGTTTCTTATGTGCAAAATTGTACTATGGGTGGACGGTGAACTGCCTGAGCCTTGTACGTAGACTAGCACTGTGGTTTCTCTGGTGCTCCCGTGAGCAGCTGTCTTCACAGGGGCCTGTGGCTCCCGACCACAGGGGCTGCTTGTGGATTTATTTCTTTGGGTCAGAAATCTTCCCGGCACGACAGGCACCCTGGACAGCCTTTCAGATATCTCCTGGTTATTATTCATCCATTAGAGAGGGAAAACAATGATACGTTACGTCAGTAGCTCCCCTCCTTTAAATTATAGCAATAGAGTGCCCATTGGCAGTCACTGACGCTGCTTGGGCGCGGGCGGGGCGGGGCATCGCGAACGGGCAGATTCTGGAGGAGACACGGGGCGGCTTCACTTGGTCAGCAAAGCGGATCCTTGTGGATGCGGAAAGGCCAACCCATTCGCTCTAGGAGATTCCTTGGAGGATTTTTCCACTCTTAATAACAAAGACTTAACATTTCTTCTTCTTTGTGCACTTTCTGTCATTGAACTTATGAGTAAACGGGTCGTGAGAAACTCGTTGAAAGAGCTAATAGGCTGAAAGTTAAATTTTAAAAATCCCCCTGAATTGGAAAAACAGCCCATTGGATAGGTGAGGCTCAGAAAGAAAAGAAAAAAAACGATGAATATATTGTCAGGGAATTGACACTATTAACGAGAATCTGAAGTTTGTTCTTTGAATCTGAACATTAGATTTGCCGTTGATTTTAGGGCTACCTGTCCAATTGGTGCCTCCCGCCCCTCTTAGCATGGTTCCAGCTGGGGCACAGGGCGGGTCAAGGGCAGCAGGCCGCTCCAGAGAAGCTGAGTAACAGCAGCCTGTGGCCGCTGGCGGGAGACTGATGGGAAAGCTTCACCGAGTGGACTCGATCTGCCTGGGCCAGCCCAGCAGCGCGTGGCCCAGCGCTGTGCCCGGGGGTCGTGGAGGCGTGAGCCGACGCACGGCATCTGTTTCTGCCTTCCTTTCCTTCTGACCCTGTCCTCCTGCTCTTTTTTCCTGTCTGCTTCGCTCTGCCACACCCGTTTGCCATGATGTTTCTGCCTCAGATCCAGTTGACCCTGAACAGAATTCCCTGAGCCCAATTAAATTTTGCTCCTCCGCCCTGTGGATGGTTGGTGTCATGTCTCAGCAGTGGGTAATATAAAAAGTAATAAAGGGTTGTAAAAATCAGTGTTTTTTGAGAACAAAATTTCTTCTGATAAATTTCTCTTCAAAGAATAATCCGGTTTCTCCTAGAATCTAAGACACAGGGAATGACTTTTAAAGCTCATCGGTTCCTTAAGTAAACAGAGGGATATATACGTCTGAGGGATTAACAAAACATGAGTAATTGAAGACATGTAAAATACTAATATGTACCATGTAAAAAGTCATAGGTTCTCTTCATTTTATGTTTGCCATGTCTTCATCTTTATTTTGTCTGAGTAAGTTCATTAAACCGGCTCTATGTTACCTCTGCGTTTGTAAAGTTCTTCTCAGAAAGACAAACTTGGTGTTCTTCGAAATTGCTGAACTACAGTGCTATGGTCGGTATAAGTGTTCGGTGAGTTCTTACTGAGCATTTTTGGCTGTAGAACCTGTACTGATGACCACAGAGACAAAGCTCTGATAAAAATACTGTTGTCAGAGATTCAGTGGGTATTAATTTTGTGTCAGATCCTATTCAAAACCGTCAAATAATGAATTGATGAAACAATCTGTTCAAAGGGCCAGAATTCATAGAAATACGAATTCATATCAGCCCATAATAGGTATCCATTTGAACAGCATTGTGTGTGAAATTTCAAGCCACTGGGATGATTTTAAACGAGTCTGGAAAAGGCCACAGATACCACATCCCATTGTCTCTCTACTTGCTGCTGCTCTGAAAATCCTGAAACGGCTGCATCCTGGGCCATGTTATTCTGTAACATCAGCGGTCCTCGGGTTATTTTCTTTTTACACGATTGAATACGCTTCGGTGGCTCTAGGACACATGGAAAAATTCCTTTGTGATTTTTTTTTAAAGAAATAGGGAATTCCTTTTTGTAACTCATTTTGTTTGAGTGTTAGTGTTTATGTTTTAACGGTTGAAAATCATATTCTTGCTTCAAATTAATTGTAAGGATTGGGGTGTGAAGTATCAGACATGCGAACTGATAAAAGCAAAATTCAAAGATTTTTTTTTACTTTATAAACATAAAAGGCATGGTAAATAACTTGTTTCAATGAAGAAACACAGTTTTCTATAGTGTTCTGGAATTTTTGAAATTTATCTTTATTGGTACATTGTATCTATACGTCATGATCACACTCAATATTGGGAACTTGTATCAGTATATGATACGATTTAATTCTTAAATTACTGCAGTTATCAATAACATGTTTTTGTTTTACAAGATACATGAGAACATCAGGCTGTGTATTGCTCAGATTGATTTTTTTCAACTACATATTATTAATTCAATAACTTTATTCTGAATATTTTAAATATGTAAACATCAAAGATATTTTCATTTTTCTGTTTAATGCTTTCATTGTTTACTACCATCATTGAACCCACTGATACATTTGGATATTACTATAGCTGAATGAGAATGTATTATAAAATATATCTTTAACAACTTGAATATTTTATTTTCAGCAAGTTGAGGACCTATTTTGGTATAGAATTGTGTTCCTCAACTGTTGACCAAATTGTGTCACTTACTCTTTTTAATGATCATGTAAGTGCTTTTTCTACCTTTTCTTTCTGTAGTTTTGTTTCAGCTCACTTTGTGATTTGGATAAAGGGCTTTTTATATTTTCTCTCCATCTCTCTCTCTCTGATTCCCATCATAGGATCAAGTGAAACATTCACTTTTCACTTGATGAGTACAGAAATAAACGTGTAGGACTATGCAAAATGGGATGTGCTTCCTTTTGTGTATTCTGCATGCATCCCAGCAACACACTCAGGGTGTATGCTTGCTCACCCCAGTACATAGATAGATCTACCATTGATCTCAAAAGTATCTTAAAAATGGCATGAATAAGTTGAGTAGGGCATAAGTGAGTCTTTAAAGTCTTGTTTTGTCTAAGAAAAAAACATTTGAATATGTAGAGTGGACACTCAAAATTCCCAGAGGTTATGTTCCTAGAGCACCTGGGAGGTGAGTCACAGGGCAGCAGCCAATCAACAGTAAGGTGAACTGAATAGCACTGCCGGATTGGCTGTTTGCAGACTTCGGGGTGGGAGCAAAACAAGTGTGAAGGATATTTGTGTTTTCTGAGATATTGCAGGAGTTTCCAGTAACGATCATTAGGTTCTAAGGAAAAATTCTCGGAATGACTAAGACTGCAAACTGTGAACCACAACTTTGTGGAGGTGTACTGTGTTGTTAATCTAAGGTCATCAGCACTAACGGAAGAGCAGGACACTAACTGCCAAGCTAACGGGGAAAATATTCAACTCAAGAAGATGTTGATGGATAAAATAGGTATAGAAGTAAAAATACGACATATAGCTGGATTTAAAACTAAGTTTAGTATTCATTACTTATAAATGAGCTACTAAAAGGTGCATTTAAGT
>PVIC010022135.1:0-27979 GCA_004025085.1 Thryonomys swinderianus
AAAAAAAAAAAAAAAAAATTACACAAGGAAGGGCTGGAGATTTAGCTCAGTGGTTCCAGCGCCTGCCTAGCAAGTGCAAGGTCCCTGGTTCAATCCCCGGTAACCACATACAACAATACTGGGCACAGTGACTCATACCTACCAACAATCAATACTACATACCACAATGCTGGGTGTGGTGGCTCACGCCTATAATCCCAGCACTTCAGAGGCAGAGACAGGAAGACTGCTGAGTTTGAGGGTTGCCTGGGCTACATAGTGAGCTCAGGGCAAGCCTGAACTACAAAAGAAGACCCTGTCTCAAAAAACAAAACAAAACAAAAAAAAAAACCTACACAATGGAGGGCCGAGGATGTAGCTCAGTGGCACTGCACCTATCTCTCAAGCACAAGGGCCTGAGTTTGATCCCTGCTACCACAAAGACAAAAACAAAAACAAAAACAAAAACTCTTCCTAAATAATGGAACTAACACATCATCCAGCAATCACTCTTGTGGGCACAAAAATACTCAAAAGAAATGAAGGCAGTACCTCACAGAGAGCTCAGCACACACATATTCCTTGTAGTACTATTTACAACAGCCAAATAGGAAACAAGCACCATGTCTATGGGTGGATGGATGAAATTGTGGCATAAACAGGAATATTATTCAGTCTTCATACAGGAGCTCCTGCCATTTGTGACAATAGGATGAACCTCTAGGACAGACAGTGGGTAATGTGACAATAGGATGAACCTCTAGGACAGACAGTGGGTAAGAGCCTCAATAGAAAGCAAAGAAGAAGGCAAAGTCAGAGGTAAGCAGCAGGTGAAATGGCCATAGGGTACGTGGTATATTAAAAGAGGGCAGAGGGGTCCACACGAAGCACCCCCAGGAAAGACCATCAGAAGCAGACCAGACCCTGCAAACAGCAGGAATGCAGGAGAGACAGAAGAGAAGTGCAGGGGGGCAGAAGCCACTGCATGGTCTCTTTGAGAGGGGTAAGGAGTGGCTGCTGAGGACAGAGGCCCCCAAAGCTACACACTGAGTGCTGGAGTGAGAAGGGAGTCCAGGCTCAAGGAGAGCAAGCCCCCAGACTCTGGGATCACGTATGCACATGAGATGGGTGTACCACTGGGAGACAAGTGGACTGTTCAGTGCCTCTTCCCCAGGCCTGGAGCTTGGATGTGCACCCAGCCATATACAGAAGCAGTGGAGGGAGGGAAGACAGGGTCTGTGCCTACTGGCTCCGGATTCCAAGGCTTGGCTGGAGTCACTGGGCATAGAGAAGGTGCAATCTCTCCAGCAGAGGATCCCAGGGCAAAGAGGAGAACCAGGATCACCCTTTGACAAGGATTATAACAAACAAAAGCCTACAGTCAGTCTGTCCTCCTGGCAGGTGTGTGCTGGAAGTCTTTCTGCAGTTGGGATAAGGCTTGCATGACAAAACTGAAATGCTCAATGGGTGTGGAAAGGACATGAGCGGAGTGCAATATCAGCAGGCAGTGTGGTGTGCCCAGACCAGGACGGCTGCAGCCTGGGGAGCAGGACAGTGAGCACCCACCACAGCAGAGGCTGTGATACATCTTCATGTACGAGCAGTAGGCCAGGTGCTCAACTGTGGGGACGAGTGTGGGCATGTATGTCCGAGAGAGGGGATGGAGGATGCTGCCTTGGGAGCAGGGATTTCCAGCCTGCATAGCATCAATCACAGGGGTGTAATAAGCTATTTTCCCAATAGCTTTAGTGAGTAATAATTTACATAATGTAAAATAGGGCTATTTTTAAGCAAATGACTCAGTGATTTTTAGTGAGTTTTAAGAGTTTTGTCTCCATTTGCACAAACCAGTAGCTGCAGGGCCTGTAAAAGCCCTGACACCCAACAGTAACCTACGCCAGTTACATCACAGATTACAGGCAGGACCAAGGGCTCTGAATTCTCTTTTCTCTCAAAGTCTCAGTGTGTTTGGCCAGTTCTAAGAAAGACATTGTACATAAAACAGGCATTTTCTCCCCACCTTTCTAGAGGCTGGGAAGCCCATGCTGCAGACACCAGCAGACTCAAAGTCCAGGAAAGAACTGTTTCCTATGTGTCCTTGCTCGCTGCAGAGGCAAAGGCAGGCTCTGGGTCTCTCTTGCATGAACACCTCATAAACCAACAACCTCCAAAGGCTCCTTCCCAATAGTATCACACTGGCAATTAGGTTCCAAAGGAAGGATATGGGGTAGCACCAACATTCAGATGACAACACAGGCACAAGACTGCCACAGACCATTCTGCCATTTCAAATGCCCGCATGTGGAACCACACATGTAAATAAACAAAGAAGTTCTGCTTATGTAATGAAAAATAACATCACATTATAGTCAAAACTGTAAATTCCAAGATGAGTGTTTTGTTTCCAGTTACAAGTTCAGTGGAATTCACCACTGGTGGAGGAAAAGGGCTAAGGAAAGCACCTGGCACCTTACACAGTTCTGTGGCTACACAACTTCCTTCTGAGAAACTACTCTTTTGCTTGCTAGGGATCAAACCACAGAGCTCTCTTGAAGTATGACTGCACTCAAATATCAGATTACAAAATTCACCCGTGGCCACAGTGGTCCCATCTCAATTTTCTTCTTGCTGAAACAAAATACCCAACACCCAAAGTTAAAGGAGGAAAGTTTATTTGGCTCAAAGGTTTCAGACCATAGTCAGCTGGCTCCAAACCAGGGCAATATGGCCAAAGGGGATCACAGAAGAGAAAGAGGCAGAAGTGGAAGTGGAAGCACTAGCACCAAGTCTGCCTTCTTTCTGCCCCTTTATATTCTATCCAGCCAACAAGCCTCTTGATTGGTGCCACCCATACTCAAACTAGGGATCCATTATCTACACCCTTCATCCCAGTATCAGTCATACACTCTAATCCAGCAACCTTCCAAACTCCCCACCTATGAGTGCTTGAGACTTAGACAAGACATCTAGATAAAAGCCATTAACACAGCCGTACCACACATGCTCACCTCTTGCTGCCTGGGTCTGTATACTGCCTCCCTCTCCCAGCCATCACCTGTCACTAGCCTTGGCATGAGGGATGCTCTGGAAATACAGCACACTGCCTGTAGGGGGCAGGGCCCCTGTGGTAAGCGTACCCTCTCCTCACATGCTGGGACCAGGTATTCCAGAGGTTCTGGGAGCCAAATCTGAAGCCCTCGCCTGCAGGGCAATGAGAATACTGAGAGTGGGAACTTTGGGAATAAGCAGGTTTCAAACAGGTCATGGAGAATGGTGTCTATGACACATTAGTGCCCTCACAGGAAGAACAAAGCCCAGGATTCCCTCTTCCTGCCATGGGAGGGTGCTGTAAGGTAGCAGAGGGACCTTATCGGGACCGAATCACCCAGCCCTCAGGACAGTGGATGCCCAGCCCTTGGAGCAGGTAGAGCAAGTGCTTGTGCTCCTACCCAGGTGGTAGTACTTCATTACAGCTGCCTGAACCAGTCTCAGACCTAGCTCCAAGTTACAATCCCAACCAGGAAGCTGAGCCCCTCCTCCCAAGCAGAGACTTTCTAGGGCGCCTGGTACTCCTTCCTACCTAAAGCACTGGCTCTTATTCTTGAACTGGAACTCCACTTGATCTTCCTGTCTTTCCACATGAAAAACCTCCAGTCCTGGGCCGGAGGGTTAGCTCAGTGGTTCCAGCACCTGCCTCACAAGCCCAAGGTCCTGAGTTCAATCCCCGGTAACCACATATAATGCTGGGCGTGGAGACACACCCACCAACAATCAACACCGCATACCACAATGCCGGACGTGGTGGCTCACGCCTGTAATCCCAGCACTCGGGAGGCAGAGACAGGAGGATTGCTGAGTTCGCGGCAGCTTGCCTGGGCACCATAGTGATCTCAGGGCCAGCCTGAACTACAAAGCGAGACTCTGTCTCAAAAAGCAAAAAAAAAAACACCTCCAGTCCTGGCTACTTTGCACTCCCTCACCCACTACATCACCTCACCTGGAGGCGCCCGAACACATACACAGGCATCTATGCTGGGCCTCTCCCCCAGTGCCACTTTTGGGGAGAAAGGTTGTAACCCCAAAAGGCAGAGACTGGTATCACTAAGGGTAGAACCTAAGGCCTCAGGCCATGGACTTTAAACTCGAAGCCTTGTCCTGTGCTGCCACGGTCCTCCCTGTCACACAAGGTTACTTAAGGCGCTAGAGGGGTCATTCTAACACCCCTGGCATTGTCTTTGGTGTCCACCCCTCTACCAGAGCACACAAAGGTCAGCCTCATGGCAAACTGCCCCACCTCCATGTTAGCAGGGCCAGCTTCTGGGATCTCCACCTTCATGTGCTACCAAATGCTATGATGACCCTGACTCTGTAACAAACCAAACTGTGGCCCAAGCCAGACATACTGTGGATACCCTGTGACCTTAGTGCTGAGGGACCATGGGGCAGGAGGGTTTCAAGTTTGAGTCATGCTTAGCCAACTCAGCAACTTAAAAAGATCCTTTTCTCAAAATACAAAAATTTAAAAAACAGGGTTAGGAAAGCTCAGTGTCAAAGGCCTGGGTTCAAATCTCTGGTATTTAAAAAAAAACAAAAACAAAAACAAAATTAAAAATAAACAGGCCTGCTCTACCTGCTAGACTGGTTGGACAGAACACATCTGGGGAGTAGTGGATCTTTCTCCTTTTCTGAGAACAGTGCTCTCCTCGAAGGGACTCAAGAGGCAGCTCTAAGGCATTGTGCACAAGCTCAGAGAGAAGCCCAGACCCCAGAACAGCCTGAGATGCCTGAGTGAGTCCTGAGCCACAAAAGTCTCTTCTGGGAACCTGTACTTCTCGCCGGACCACACAGGACATGGGTCTGCCTGTCCTACTACCCCAGAGGCTTCTGAACCTCTGAGCACAGCTCTCCAGCTGTAGAACAAAACACCCACTAAGTGAAAACAGAACCAGTCCACAGTGTGGTATGAAAGGTGGGGCACTGGGAAGTGACGAAACCCAGGGCTACACCTCTACAAGTAGAGCAGTGCCTTGGAACAGGCTGAGGATCCTGGCGTAGGCTCCTCCTCTGCCCCCTTAGGATACCGCAACCAGGCATCATCTTCAAGTAGAAAGCAAACACTAGTCCTTTGGCACCTTCATCCGAACCTACCAGCCTGCAGACCATGGGAAATAAGTGTATGCTGTTCAGAAGTCATCGGCCAGTGGTGTTCTGCTATAGCAGCACAAATGCACTAAGACAGCGCCTGACAGAATGGTGGCTGTGTCTCTATGCTGCTGTGGCCCATCGTGATGGTGAATGAAGAAGATGGGAGCCTACTGTCAGTTCCTCCCACTCCCCTCCTCAGCGGGTACCTGAACCCTCACCTCACCCCAAATCCTGCAACAGCACCCCAAGTCCCTCTGCCTGATTCACCCAAGTGAGGTGCCTCAGTGATACCCACAGAGTGTCTACTCTGGGAACAGAGGACAAACTAACTCCTGGGCCTTGATTTAACCTGTTCTTTTCAGAGGCATAATCTTGTGTTGTCTTCAGAAGCAGCAGCAGCTGAACATCCAGGGACCTTTCCCTTGGGCCTACAGAGGCCATTAGGTAGCCACAAGCAGGACAAAGTGTGAACCTTACTTGTATCCATACCTGTTAAACAGCAGCTCTGGGTCAGACTCTTGCCTGGTGCTGCAGGTAGGATGCTAGTCACTCCAGGTGTTTCTCCAAGAGCTGGGAATACACTGAATCAGCCCTGAATTCACAGAACTGGTCTCAATCTCCTTCAAGACTGAGGACACCAAGAGAAGGGATTTGTAGGAATCTTTATGCACTGGTGAGTGCCCAGAACCCTCCAGTCACTGCCCTAAACCTAGGTCACCGCAGATTCCAGAAGAGCTGCCAGCAGACCTGGACAGCCTGGGGAGAGTCACCTCTTGAAGGTGGATTAAGTGACAATTTCAGCTCCTGCAAAGCTGGGTCCTTCCCTGGTAAGGGGCCAATCTGGGGTAGGGCAGGCAAATATAAGATAGGTAGAGAGGAGTCAAGGGGATCCTAATTTTACTTTTTCAAAAAATTTTTAAATTGAATTCTTTATTGTTACTTTTTTTTTTTTTTGAGACAGTGTCTCGCTTTGTAGCTCAGGCTGGCCCTGACTCACTATGTAGCCCAGGCAAGTCGCCACAAACTCAGCAATCCTCCTGTCTCTGCCTCCTGAGTGCTGGGATTACAGGCGTGAGCCACCACGCCCAGCACTGTGGTATGTGGTATTGATTGCTGGTGGGCGTGAGTCACCACGCCCAGCATTCCATGTGGTTACTGGATCAACTCAGGACCTTGCACTTGTGAGGCAGGCACTGGAACCACTGAGCTAAATCTCCGGCCCCAGATTTGTCTTTTAAAATGTAAGTCAGAGCCCAATGCCTTTACTGGTGAAGTAAGCTATTACTATCTGTGGTGGGCCACACGTTTTCTCCTTAAACCAGCTCCAACTTTCTATAAATTCACAAATGCCAGATTTCCATCCCCAAAACATAAACATTCCTACTTCAGATGATAATAGCCCTGCACTCATGGCTGGCACTGCTTTCTTAGAGTGTGCACCTTCTTCACGCCTCTTCAACATGGTGGGGATCAAGAAGCCAGTACCTGCCCACTGTCAAGGTGAGCCTGGTCCCAGCCCCAGGAACTTCTAGGGGAAGTTCCTCACCTGCCTTTTTGAGCTCCCCTTCAGCTTCCCCAGCCAAAACCCCTCCCCATGTCCACTTACTCTAAACCTGCTGATGTAGCTCCCTGGCCATCCTGAAATGCTTTTGGACAACAAGAATCCCTGTCTCCTTTTGGGAGATACTCTCAAGCTCTGTCTAATAATGATCCCTCCAGTGCTGTAACATATTCTGAATACAAGCTGGTGTTCTCTAAGACAGAAGTTAAGATTGAAATGGAAAAAGCATTTCTTACTCCAATGGTTCTTTTGAGACTAGGTTTCACTATGCATCTGGGCTAGTTTGCAACTCACTATGCAACCCCGACCTCACTGTGAGCCCTCCTGCCTCAGTCTCCTGAGTAGTAAGATCAGAGATATGCACCCAGACACCTGGCTCTCCTACTCCACCCAGCAGGCTATACTACCCAAAGCCAAGTCAAGGTTCCCTGCCCGGAGGAGGCTCGGCTTGCGGTGCCGCACCAACCTGCTGCTGTCCTGCACCCTCTCTCCAGTTCAGCAGCAAGCTACACCTGGGCAGGTGAGCACACCGACACCGCACACATCACATTCCTGCCAGACATCCTCAGGACACACAGATGCCAGGCAGCCTGACGGCCCAACAAACAGAAAGTGCAAGTAGGCAGTGCTACTGCTACTCCACCCGTCTTTACTGATGAGATACTACATATCCAAGAAATACCCGAGAAGCCAGACGCAGCGGTGCACACCTGTAATTCTAGCGCTCCAGGAGGGTGAGACAAGAGAATCACAAGTTCCAGGTCAACCTGGACAACTCAGCAAGACCCTATCTCAAAATTTTAAAATGGTTAGGGAGGGGCTGGGGATTTAACTCAAGTGGTACTGCACCCACCTTGGAAGCACAAGGGCCCAAATTCTATCCCCGGTACCACCAAAAAAAAAAAAGGTTAGGGATATAGCTCAATACTACAGACGGGTAAATAAAGAAATGTAGACTTATAGCAATTGCTGCTCTTCATCTTTTGTCGGTTTCATAACCCTAATAAACTCCGTTCGCACCTAAACATTGTGCCCTTGCAGCCATTCATTCAATGGAGAATTACATACACACACAAACACAAACATATGCATATCTGTGTACCATGCGCGCACACACACACACACACACTCTCTCTCTCGCTCTCTCTCAATTTTATAAACCCTTCTCTAAAGGTAAAGTTTCCTTCATAGGCATGGGCAACAAAATGACTATGACAGTCCTAAAACAGGATGTACACATAATTCTGTGCCAAGAACCCACCCACAAACCCCTTGAGTTAGGCTCTGCCCTAGATGTGACAGGAAAGAATGCTGAGATGCCCAGTTCAACTAACCCCTGATGGGACTGAGAACTGGGGAGGATAGGGGTAACAGCTATTCCCACAGGTTTCATCTTTCATGCTCACAGATGTGACAGAGGACAAGACTGTGCTCATGTCTAGTACCATAATACCATATCCTTGCCACTACAATCCTATTGTTTGCAGTGTACAAATCCTCCTATGTAAGCAACCAGCAGATTAGGCTCCAAAATCTTTCAAAACAAGTATTTCTAATCAGCAACAGTGGTTGCATACTCAGCACAGCTGCCAGGCAAGCTTTGTGTTTTTGTGTTTTGTAGTACCAGGGACTGAACTCAGGACCTTGTGCTTACAAGGCAGTCATAAATGCCCCTGAGCTATGTCCCCAGCTCAAGTTTCATTTTGTTATAGATCCTCTAATATAGGCCATCAAAACAGGTCACCCGCAGTCATAATTACCTTTAACAAGCAACTTGTCTCTCACAGAAACCCTCCGTGTGGAGTCTGATGGGGCAGCTGCTGTTCGGGACCCTTTGAGACCATCATCCCGCTTCAGTTTGCTTGCCAGTGTTAGCATCACTGCCACCTTATGCTGAAAGACAGAGCAGGGTTAAGAGCCAGGCTCCAGACAGTGACTAAATGCTGAAAAAATAAGTCCATAGGCCTTTTTTCCCCTCTAAAATTTATATAGGAAAAGTTCATATACAGTAAGACTGGATTCCTCTGTAACAAATATGGGTAAGTTCTAGGGCATCTCCTGTAAGTCTAACTAGTTAAGGTACAAATTATAATGTTTAATAGAAAGAGTCACGTGCTCAACACTCACGGGATACCCACTTGGTGCCTGGTGCAGGGTCCATGTCTGTATATAGTCCAGGGAACTGTCATGGCTTACTAGGTGCCCCAGGACTTTCACATGCTCAGAGGTGGGACTTTGAAGGGGGACTGGATCACAAGGCACTTGAGCAAGCTTGCTGTTAGGAGGTGTGCCTGGCTGGAAGAGGTAGATTACCAGGGCGGGGACCCACAAGGCTCCTCTTCCTCCGCAGCTGTCTACCCTCTGTACTCCCAGGAAGCCATGCCTTGAGAATCTTCTCTGTGCCCCTCTGCCATGCAGCCCAACCTTGGGGGCAGATAAACCTCTCCCTCCTGAAGTTGTGGGTGTCAGGTATTATGTCTCAGCAAAAGAAAAAAACTGATAGAGGATCCACAAATACTCAACCGGCAGGTGCCCACTGTCTGCTGGTGAGGCTGCCCATCCCTGTGGCCAGGGGCCACATGTCAGGAATAGCAGGGCACCTTCAGGACAGGAGGGCACAAGTGCCTTGCTTCCCTTCAATGCTGTGCTTTGGCTAAGGTGTGGGCAGAACCTTTGTATTAGCCTGTCCCATTTTATTTAATTTCTGGCAATACCAATGTCAGGACTAAACTGTAATTAATACCTCAAACTCCATCATCTTTCATGGCTGCCCCCAGCCCACACTACCTCAGGGTCCCCCTAGGAAAGCTCCCTGAGGAGCACAGGAAAGACTGGACACCAGCCAGAAAAATGACATTGATGGTTTTAAAAACTGTGTGCATGAAGGCCAGAGATTTAGATCAGTGGTTTCAGCGCCTGCCTAGCAAGCGCAAGATCCTGAATTCGATCCCAGTAACCACATACAACAATACTGGGCGTGGTGACTCATGCCCACCAGCAATCAGTAACACATATCATAGTGCTGGGGCATGGTGGCTCACGACTATAATCCTAGCACTGGGGAGGCAGAGGCAGGAGGACTGCTAAGTTTTGAGGCTTGCCTGGGCTACATACGTAGTGAGCTCAGGGCCAGCCTGAACTACAAAGTGAGAACCTGTCTCAAAACAAACAAAAAACAAAAAAACTATGTGCATGAGCCTGAGCATGGTGACACACACCTGTAATCCCAGCACTTGGGAGGCCGAGGCAGGACTGCCACAAGTTCAAGGCTAGCCTGGGCTACAAAGTGAGTTTAGGGACACCCTGAACTGCCTAGCCAGGTCCTGTCTCAAAATAAACAACAACAAAGACTGTTTGTGTAGCAGTTTTAGACTTATGTAATACAAGGCACCCTTCTCCAGGATCATCCCTCCCCCATGAGAGGCTCACTAGTCACCATGGAGGAGCTATGCTGACACATACATGACAGGAGGTACTGCCGACTCTGGTGAGTACGAAGATGCACAGGGTGCTGCCTTCCATTTCTAGCATCAATTTCTACTCATGTCATACTCCTACTTCACTCTGAAAAAAATTTTCTTTTTGATGGTACTGGCATCAAACTCAGGCCCTTGTGCTTTCAAGGTAGGTGTGGTACCACTTGAGCTAAATCCCAGGCCCACTCTGGAACTTTTTTTGACTAAAGACAAAAACTAGTCACCAGAATTTCCTTCCTATTTTAATACCATTTCCTTTTAATACTATTTCCTTTCAATACCACTTTGGAATTTTTAGTAGAAAATGATCTGAACTTTCCCGGTTATTCCTGACCTAAACACAGACCTGAGGTCTGAGGGAAAAAGACTGAAAGACACTTCTCACTGATATCTGATTCACACCAGCCTCTGTGTAGCTCCTGAAAACTGTCAGGTTTCATTTTCTGTCGTGAAAATAATACACTAAATATGATCTTCTGAACTAGTCATTGCTATACTAAGGACCCAGAGACACACACCTCAGCGCCTTTAACAAGCACCATCTAAATACCCCGAAGAACTGTACCATTCAGGAGCACTCACACTTTAACTGTGAACCTGGAAGGGACCTCTTCCCACATCCACCCCATCCTGGCATGCGGCCCCTGGCAGCATGAGCCCAGAGGGTGGGTTTTTCTAAGAGTCACCACAGAGGCACTAGCTTCCCCTAGGGGGTGTATCTTGAGTGTGATCATGGGTCAGAGGTAGAAATCAAGGCCAAGACTGATCAGCGACACATTTTAAATACGAACAATTGAGTGTGCTTCAATTATACTACAATGAAGTTCACAGAAATGTGCAAAGAAAACCATACCTGACACTAGTAGTCACACTCCATCATGGCTTTCCTGCTGAAGCTCAGCCCCAAATGTGAGCACACACTTCATGGCATCCTCCAGGGCTGGGAAATGTCCTTCAGCTGGGGCAGTTGCCTCACAAGGGAAACTGGGACACCCATGGGGTCTTCAACCCACAGCTACTGAGCAGGCACCCCTTCAGAGCCAAGCTCTCTGGCTCTGGCCCCACCTGGAATGGTCTCATCAGATGTGCATACCCGCAGTGTCTGTCATCCTGCCATATCTGCTGCCATGTGCCCAGACTCAAACACACTTGTCCTGCCACCCCTGAGGGTCATCTGATGATAAACTCACTGGAGACCCAGGTGTTCCACAAAGACTACCAGATATGCACCTCTGGCTGCCTTCAGCGGTAGAGGAAAAGCCAGCCCCGGGGCGTGCGCACGCGCGTGCGTGCACACGCGCGCGCACACACACACACACACACACACACACACACACTGTGTGGGCCACTCAGAGCAGCTTGACAGGAGGTCACTCACTTGGAGGAAAGGCCACCACCAAGAGACTCCCACTACACTGCAGGCTGCAGCTGTGCTCACAGCTTTTATGCCTCCTCACCCACACTGGCAACTTCTATGGAGCAGAGAACGGGTCCCCTGTAGTCAATTCCCCAGAGGAGGTCAGAGTCCTGGCTTCATCTTCAACAGATTTGTGGGACTTAATAAAACACACCGGGCCCACAGACTCTACAGGGTATAAAAGAAAGCCATACTGGTGTATGCAAAACTTACATCCCTAACAATCTAAGGAAGATATGAATATGGTGACCTTCTTTTTATCTGCATTGTTATCACATGCTACCTCAAGGATAAACCATAGTCTAATCTAGAAATGTTTCCATAGCAGAATTAAATCTATACAAAGGGATTCAAACAAAAACACTCAACTTGCAGCTGCTTCAGAACTCTCTCCCTCTTCAATATGTTTCATTGTCTTGAAGATCTGGCTTAAAACTGAATTTCCCCTTTCCCACAAGTGACAGTCCGACTGAGTAGGGCTAGCTCAGCTATTCTAAACAGCATGCTCAGTCTCTAAATTCCACAAGCTGCAACTGGCCCAGTTAAGTTCCTCCTCTGGGTGGACCTGGTTTCAGGCTGCCCAGAGAAGACTCTCCAGTGTATTTCACCAGTCTCATCAAGTGACGCTGATTTCCCATTCCTGCCTGCAGTGGTGAAATCAGGCCATGTCACTTGTGCAGGGACACAGGCGCCAGCCAGCTCAAGGTGGTGTCACTCCTCTCCTCATCATCCTGCCACCGGGAAGTCCCAATCCAAGCACAAAATAAGGAACTGAAGGAGATAAGGAACATCAACTTCCCCAGCCAAATGGCCCAGATTGGTCCACACCCCATGATCCCACATAATGATGATGTCAAAGAAGCTCTAGCCTGCCAGTCTAGTTGACTGCCCACTTTCGAGTCCACCACATTTATTTTCAGCAGTCAATCTGCTTCCCGGGCTACCTGAAGGACAGGTATGGGGGGCTCCTATGGACGTGTCCCACTTTGGTGACCACTTCTTCTGAATCTACCTCTACACTTCTCTCCTCAGCCAGGAAGCTGTGTACCCTGCTTATTTCTGGAAGCTTCCGTTCAATGTGACAGCCGGGCCCGGGGCGCCCTCCCTCGGTTTTCCTACCTAACCCTACCCGGTTTTTAAGAGCAGAGCCCACCAGTCGTGCACCGTCCCCTGCTCTGGCTGCTCCAGCTCGCCCGACCGCGAGGCGCCGGGCAGGCCCAACTGGGCCTAGAACGCAGACATGCTGGCCCTGAGAGGCCGCGCCCCGGGCCGCGCCGGCGGGTGAGGCTATAGTGGGCGCCGCGCTCTCCTCTGCCCGGCGGGGCAGCATCCCCGGGACCAGCGGTGACCTTGTGGGGCCCGGAGAGAGACGGCTCCGGGATGAGGGCGCGGGTCAGCTTCACCCCGGCGCGATGTCCGGCGCACCACGGCCCGGCCTTTCCCACGCGGTCCCGCCAGACACCGGGCGCGAGAGCCCGCGGCTTGAGGCAGCCCGAGCCCCGGCGCCGTGCCACCCTGGCCGCCCCGCCACGCCATGGCTCCCCCTTACCTGCGCACCCGGAGACAGCGAGGCAGGCCGGTGCCCAACACCGTGCCCCGCCGGGGAGCGGCGGCGGTGAGACTCTGCCCCTCACAGCCGCACCGGCTCCCGGCGGCGGGACCGGAAGTGGCGGGGCGGGGATTCGGCCGTCCTCGCTGGCTGCTGCTGCGGGCGCTTTAAAAAAAAAAAATTCAAAGCCGGAGAAAACTTTATTGAGAACCTGACGCGCAACAGCGGCGTGCGCTAGGATGGGCTGTGCTGCTTATCCGGCTGTGTTCATTGGTAGAAGGCGCGGCCGAGGGCGGACACGGAACTCACGACCAGTGATAATTGGCCGATGGCTGCAGGGGCGGGGTTCCATGGGATTCAGCGCTAGAACACGAGGGCACACAGCCTCTGCACAATGTTTCTTCCTCCATTCATTTCGCCGTCTGCAGAACCTCAGGACCCTTCGGTCTCTGTGTGGCCTTTCCAGAAGTACCGCGTCTCTAGAGCTGGTCGCCTTGGCAGGCTAATCGCCCACAGTGCCCAAATATTAGGAACCGGCAGGCCCCGGAATTTTGTGGTGCTAGGCTTACGAGCACGGGGAGATAACGCGGCAGCAGCCACTGGGGACCTAAGAGCACAGTCTCCTGTCCTTATCTCATCTCATATACTTTAAATTTACCTTAAAAATCTATTTCAAAGCCAGGAGTGATGGCGCAGGTCTGTAATCCTAGCACTCAGGGATTGAGGCAGGAGGAAACCTGTAGTTTGAGGTCAGCCTCAAACATAGCGAGCTCAAGGGCAACCCTGGACTATATGAGACCTGTCTTAAAGAAAAAAATGTTTCAAGTTGTCCAACTTCTGTTTTGTGGAGCATATATTCTCGTGTCCATCTGTGGCCCTTGCGAGTGACTGGCTCCCTGTGGCCATGTCAGGAAACCTCAGGAGGGGGTTCGGACGCTGAGGCAGCCCCCAGGTGACATCTGTCCATTCTTGGGCCGTGGCTATCAGGACAGGACAGTTTAGGTGCAATGGCTGTGCCCTACCCCTCCGTGGGGCTCTCGGTCTTGCACCTTCCCAAGAAGCCGTAAGGTTTGACTGCAACGCCACCCTGGGGAACCAGCAGCCCCGAGTGCACCCCATGGGCCACTCTTCCCCGGGAGCATCAAGGCGGGGGCGTTCACTACAAGGCGAAAAGCCGAAGAGCGGCACTTAGGGAACGGACACATCTCTCACCTAGCGCAGTCTTGGGTGCTGTGGTGCTGCCGGGGCTGGGGACAAAAACACGTCAGGACCCCATAGCGCTGTTCCAGAGCCCACCAGTCCCCAGGGCTGTGTCCCATGGTTCCCGCCGAGGAATTGCTGATGCAGGCAGGGCCGGCGCCAGGGGGCGCCCGGGACAGGAGCGAGCAAAACCCAGGAAACGGGAGAGGCGACCCGCCCGGGACCTGATTGGGAGGGACTGTGGCTGTTGGCTGTTGCCTGCCCCAGGATGCTGCGGGAGGCCTGTCCCAGACCCCACCCTGCTCACCTCCTGCAAAGGGTTTTGTGTCCAGTGGATTGCAGATGAAACCGAACAGTCAGCTTTTTTTCTCACTAGTATTTGGGATCAAATCCAGGGCCTTCCCACTGAGATCTGTCCTCAGCTCTCTGTTTTGAGACAAGGTCTCTCTAAGTCTCTTAAGTTGCCTAGGCTGGGCTGGAAATTCCTATCCTTCTGCCTCAGTCTCCCAGAGTGCCAGAATAACAGGTGTGCATCCTAGGGCAGGCTAATAGTTTTTGGTGGAAAAGCATAGCTCAGGAAGAGACAAATGAACTGAATATCAGATTATAAAGCTTCTGTATGACAAAATAAACTGTCATCTGAGTGACAGGACAAGCTGCTGAATGGAAAAGTTCGCACCATACATAATGTGCTGCATGTTGGGCACAGGCTTTATCCAAGGGCACAAGGAGAGCTTCTTAATCTGCAAATAAGGTGGTACAGCACAGTGGAAACTTGACTGACTTGATGGCTCGTGCCATGGCCAGATTATGTATTAATTCACCAATTCCTTTAACTCACTAATTCCATTAACTCACTAATGCTTAAGGAAATGGTAAGTCAAGGCACATAAGGGAAAGTGGTGCCATGGAAACAGCTGTGCTGACATGAAGGTCTTTGGTGGAAGCAGAGTCAGGCCAGACATTGATCCTCAGGGAATCTCTGCGGCAGCCTGCTGGCTGGGGTAGGATCTTGGCCGCCATGGACCGTCGCACAGGTGTGAGCCTGTACCACTAGGCCTCCTCAACATTACACCTGGCACCTGGTGCAGTCTTTTGGCCTTAACACGTCACATGTGCTCACTGCTGTGAGTCAGAGAGGCTGCCAGGTGCTGGGGACTCTTCCGTAGAGCCCCGCCTGAGACAGCTCAGAGATTTTCTTGAACAGGGTGTGGACCAGAAAGCCTTGTCACACCCTGGTCCCCCTCCACAGGGGTCGGTTCTCTCAATTCTAGATGGGGAGGCTCCACTGGTGACACCCTCTGGCCCAAGGCCACTCTGGGGATTACTAATTTACTCTCTTCTCTGTTAGAGGCCTATTTAGATTTAGATTCTGTCTATTCTTAAGTCTTTCCTGGTAGTTCATGCCCTTCTAGGAATTTATCCAATTCATCTGTTACCTCCTTGCAAATCAGAATTAAAATTCATATATATATTTGGGGAGTTGAGACAGGGTCTCACCATGTAGCTCAGGATGACCTTGAACTTACTACAGAGCTCTGGCTAGGCCTCCGGCTCACACAGATCCTCTTGCCTCAGCCTCTCCAGAGCTGAGGATGCGTGCAGAATCTGCCCAGTCTAGAACCTCCTTCCAGTGGCCCACCACTGCGTCCCTGGGGTAAATCCTATGAACTGTGGCATATTATTCTTTGAGTGAGTGGTTGGATCCTTTGTGATGGTATTTTGTTTAGGTTATCTGTGCCCACGTTCAGATGAAAGATCAGTGCTAGTTTCCTGTTTGCTCTTTCATGGTGTGTTGGTATTAATGATCCTTTCTGTAGGAAAATGGGTGGGAAGTTTCTGTTCTTCTAAACTCTGGAATGGTTTCAATATTCTTGAACATATTTGTTTCTTAAATTTTTTCCTTAAATAATTTCCTCGTGCAAGCCACTTTCCTCTTCTGTGCCTATAGTGACCAAGGATGTTTATATATTTCTCTCTCTTCTTGAGTTGGTTTCAGTGTATTTTACAAAAAACAAAATTATGAGAGCTGGAGATTTAGCTCAGTGGTTCCACTGTCTGCCTGGCAAACTAGAGGTCCCAAGTTTGATCCCTGTCACCACATATCACAATGCTGGGTGTGGTGGCTTGCGCCTGTAATGCCAGCTCTCAAGTGGCAGAGGCAGGAGAATTGCTATGAGTTCAAGGCCAGCCTGGGCTACATAGTGAGTTAGGGCCAGACTGAACTAAGAAGCTAGACCTTGTCTTAAAAAAAAAAAAAAAAAAAAGGTGGGCCAGAGATTTAGCTCAATGGTTGCAGTGCCTGCCTAGCAAGCACAAGGTCCCTGGTTCGATTCCTGGCAACCACATACAATATCGGGCATGGTGTCTCATACCCACAGGCAATCAGTACCACATACCACAAGTGCCGGGCTTGGTGGCTCAAGCCTATAATCCCAGCACTCTGGAGGCAAAGGCAGGAGGATTGCTGAGTTCCAGGCTTGCCTGAGCTACATAGTGAGCTCAGGGCTGGCCTGAACTACAAAGCGAGACCCTGTCTCCAAAAAAAAAAAAAAAAAAAAATTGGGCCAGAGATTTAGCTCAGTGGTTCTGGCGCCTGCCTAGCAAGCACAAGGTCCCTGGTTCAATCTCCGGCAACCACATACAACAATACCGGGCATGGTGGCTCACACCCATAGGCAATCAGTACCACATACCACAAGTACCAGGCATGGTGGCTCACACCTGTAATCCCAGCACTCGGGAGGGAAAGATAGGATGATTGCTGAGTTCAAGGGTTGCCTGGGCTACATAATGAGCTCTGGGCAGCCTGAACTACAAAGCAAGACCCTCTCTCTTTCAAAAAAATTATAATAGAAGGATTTTCCCAGCATGATCTGGATAACGCTTGACATCAAAAATGAGAAGGAAACAGGGCCGTAAGGTTAGCTCTGTGGTCCCAGCACCTGCCTCGCAAGCGCAAGGTCCTGAGTTCGATCCCGGTAACCACATATAATGCTGGGTGTGGTCACTCACGCCCACCAGCAATCAATACCACATACCACAGTGCTGGGCGTGGTGTCTCACACCTGTAATCCCAGAACTCGGGAGGCAGAGGCAGGAGGATTGCTGAGTTCCAGGCTTGCCTGGGCTACATAGTGAGTTCAGAGTCAGCCTGAACTACAAAGTGAGACCCTGTCTCAAAAAAAAAAAAAAGAGAGAGAAGGAAACAGAAAAATCGAGCCAGATGAATAGCCAGAAAGACATGCAAGGTATCACCTTCCAAAATTGGCATATAACTGACCCCAGGCACAGCACGGGTGGGAGTTTCCAGTTCATTTGCCAGTGACACCAGCTGATAGCTCTGCTCTCCTGTGCACAGACTGACACTCAGGCACATGGCGTTTGTGCTCCCTGTCTGCCTTATGCTCTTGTTCCCTCCTCTGCTCTTCTGCTAGAGGGAGTGGGCTGGGACAGCCAGGCCTCAGTCAGGACTTCCTGTCCTGATGTCCCCAGAAGGAGTCATTGCTGCAGCCTAGACTGGTATGAGAACCTTTTCCCTAGCTGCCCTGTAGAGGATGTTTTTGGTCTTTGTTTTCTAAAGGAGTAATACCCAACTGGCATGAGTGTTGCGAGTGGGAGCTGTTTCTGACACTGGTACAAGGGGTGTGAACACATGTGACGCATACAGCACAGCTCAAGGGTTTCCCTGACCAAAGCTCCTAGGCATTTGTATTAAGAGGAAAATTAAAGCAGTACATGCCAGAGCATAATTTATTAACAGCAATAAACCAGTCAAAACCTCACCTTAGAAGTTTATAAAAAATGTGGGTCATTTTTGAAAATCCGTTTCTGTCTGTCGTGTCGGAAGCTGAAAATGAGTGCTTTGTGTGTGGTATTTATGTTTGAGACAAGTGCTCTTTCAGTCACTCAGGCTAGCCTTAAACCTCCTGTCTCAGCCTCTCAAGTTACGGGCACTCCCAGCCAAAGTATATTTTTTAAATTGAAAAAACTTATTTACAAAACTACTATTATACATAGCTAAGTTAGCTGAAAATACTACAAGTAGTCAGATGGGGCTGGGACCTCCAGAAAGTCAGTGGAAAAAATAAAAACACATTACAGCTGTGGCCGGAGGGGACCTCTAGATAAAGACCAAATGACCAGGCCTGCATACTTCCTCAAGGGAAAGGTAAGTGGTGACACCTGGCCTAATGAAGCCTAAGCCATCAGTCACTTCGGTGGGCGACCAAGACTCTTGGACCAGTCCTTCTGGAGAAGGTCCTCGTCTTTTCATGCCCCACTGGGTTACTATTCCCTAAGCTGCTCTTCTTGTAACCTTATCAGTGGCCACGGTTTTGTCCCACCTTGTGTCCACTTTCCCTATAAGGGTGGGTCCCGCCAACCTGTTCAGGTCCTCTTCTGTCCCTCAGCGCTGTCCTACCAATAAATACTTCCCACTCTTAGCCTCCACTGCCCCCTAGAATTCATTCTTCAGATTTGGGGAACACAAATTCAGCATGTCTCACATCCAGCGGGTGGTTGTTATAGTATTTCCCTCGTGTTATTCCTATACAGGCATGAACCATTTTTCTGAGTGCAGGTCTCTATCTACCTATCTTGTCCACCGACCTATACATAAAATTCGAAGGCCGTGCCTCCGAACTTGTTAAAAACTTCCTGGGCGGAAGGACTTCCGAGTTTGTTTTGTGTACCTGTGTTTTCTACCATGTGCAGGATACTTCCACACAAAAGGTTTAAGTGGCACTCGGACGGGGAGTGGGGATCACAAGTGTCGGGAGGAGCCCGGGTCCTGGGCCGCTGCTGCACCGCTCCCAGTTACTGATTTCAGGGTGGGGACTGCAGGTTGGGCCCTGTTAAACACCTCAAATGCTTCAGCCGTCCAGTTTCATGCGCATGCGCCTTGGGTCAGCAAAAAAAGGAAAAAAGGCAATAGGTGAAAAGCTGGCGGGGACTGGGACATAGGCCTCGTGCGCCCCCCAGCGGCCACCGGGCGCAGCGACCCGCAGCCTGAGGGCTGGGCTGCCTCGCACCGCTAATTGAGGCGAGCGGCAGAGCTCGCGCCGCCCCGGGGCCGGGTGCGGTCCGAGTTTCTGAATAGAAACTGTCCGTGAGGTGCGAGCAAAGGACAGCACACGCGCTGAGGGGCGGAGGGGCGGGGCGGGGCGGGGCGGGGCGGGGCGGGGCGGGGCGGGGCGGAGGACGGGGCGGAGGACGGGGCAGGGCACAACCTGGCCTCCCGCCCCTCCTCCGCCCCCAGTTGCGGTCTGCTCTGTCCTGCCGGGACATGGCTCTGGCGCCCACTGGCGCCCACGTGGGGGCACCGAGCAGTGCCCCACTGCTCAGTGCCTCGACATCCCCACCTGCAGATTGGACATCCGGTCAGCGAGACGAGCGGGAGCGTGCAGCTGTGGACGGATTCGCTCCTAGACTTTTTTTTTTTATAGATCCTAGGATAGAACTGGGGTCCTTGTGCTTATCCACAGTCCCAGTATTTTCTGTTTCTTATTTCCAGATAGGGTCTCGCTAAATTCCTCAGTTACCCAGGCTGGGCTTGAACTTGTTACCCTTCTGCTTCAGCCTCTTAGACTGGGGGGATTATGCTGTGAGCTCCCAGGACTGTCTTGGAACTGCTTCTCCTGAGAAGGGTGCCAAGTGAGGGCCTGAGCCTCCTCAGGGCCACACCTTGAACGTGGTGGGGTTGCAGGTGCCACTGTGAGAGCTAATTTGACGCTGACTGCTAGACACCCGCCACCTCCCACTCACCCCAGGGATCGTGGGGGAAGATCTCCAGCTTCCTATAGCCTCCTGCTGGGACATGGGATCCTTGGGTGGCAGTGCCCAGGCAGGGGTTGTGACTGGGGTGGGCTAGTGAGCAGGAATACCATTGCAGGCTGCACAACCCAGCTCCCTGTGTCCTTTCTTTCTTTCTTTTTTTTTTTTGAGACAGGGTCTCACTTTGTAGCTCAGGCTGGCCCTCAGCTCACTATGTAGCCCAGGCAAGCCGCGAACTCAGCAATCCTCCTGTATCTGCCTCCCGGGTGCTGGGATTACAGGCGTGAGCCACCATGCCTGGCACTATGGTATGTGGTATTGACTGCTGGTGGGCGTGAGTCACTATGCCCAGCATTGTATGTGGTTACCAGGGATCAAACTCAGGACCTTGCGCCTGTGAGGCAGGTGCCAGAACCACTGAGCTAAATCTCTGGCCCTCCTTTCTTTTTTTCTACATTTTTTTAGACCGTATCTCATTGTGTAGTTTATCCTGTGACTCTCCTGCCTCAGTCCTCAAATGCTGCCACCACACCCAGTTTCAAAGAGAAACCCAGAACCGTGCTGTACTGTGGACCTTCTCTCCGTGCATCCTAGGAGCATCCAAGGGACAACAATGTTTGTCGCACAGAGAGGAGAAGGTCTCACAGCCTCTTCTCCGAGAGCCCTGGCCTCTCCTCCCCATCCTTCCCTGTGGCACACAAAGAAGCTTGAAGTCTGTGCCTGGGTTGGGCTGTGACTCAGGCTACCACTACCCCTGCGCAGTTCTCAGAGAGATAAAGGCTGCCCAGGCCTCTAACCGGAAGGGCATCAGGGCCAGTGCAGTTAAGGATTTGGCCCGGGCCCTCCTGGGCCTCAAGAGCCACTTCCTGTTCAGACTAGTGCGTGGTGTAACCCAATGCAGGGGGCCTTGTTTCACCCACACTGACAAGAGGTCACCTCACTTTCCTGTTTTGAAATCTGCCTCCACCACGTCCCCTGCACCACGTCCCTATGTCAGTAGGGTCTTCAGGGGTCCTTGGAGTTCATCGAATCCAGATCCCCAGTGTAGGGACCTGGATTGTCTCCTCTGTACACAGCCGGTCAGGATGGGTTGGTCTCTGGCCCTCTTTAATCGAGTCCTTGAAGTAAACTAGAAGGGAAAGGACTGAATATGACTCGCTTCCCGTGGGGAGTCGGGGTCCCTTGTGTGAATGGTGAGGCCTGACAGACAGTAACTTTCCACCTAGAGAGCTGTGCACAGATTCTGTACATCCAGAAACTAAAATTAGTCAGCCTGTACACACATGTTGGTCTGTCTACATACGTGTCCATGACATAGAATCCAGAAGGACTGCTGCAGCTGTACCAAGGCCATTGGTCCCTGTCCTGGCTGTCCTTGGACTTGTCCTCAGCAAAGGCCACAGTTTCTGAGCCCCAGGTCCTGTCCACGCCTGGCACTGCCCCATCCTGCCCAACTCTGCCCTGCCCTATGTGGACACTGCACTCCAGGGGGACTGAAGACTGCACCCACCAGATCAGCTTCTTGGCTCAGGGACGCCCTGTCTCAGAGCAGTCTTCTGAGCAGTTTGGGGTCAGCGGCATTCTCGGCCAGGCCCATTTCCCAAGCCACACTCCTTAGTTTTCTTTTGCCATTTTTGGATCCTGTGACTTTCAGCCGCTTTTTTCAGCCGCATGACAAGGCATCAAGAGAGCGCGCCAGGGCTTATTTTCAAACTCAGGCTGCCCGGCCTCCCAGGCACTGGGGAGGAGGGTGCCGTCTGACCACTGCTGGTGTCTGGCCATGTATTGGGCCTTCCCAGGGAGTTTCACTTGACTGAGGGCTCCACAGCTACCTGGCAGTGACTTCCACTCTCCTGTTGTCACCTATAAAATGGGACAAGGACAGAGCCTTGCTGAGGTTCCACTGCCTTATGCTACCTGTTTCCTGTTCTGAAGCAGGCTGGGCAGGGTGGGCCGCTCCTCACCCTCTGTTCTGTCAGAGCCCCACAGCAAGAGGAGGGACAGAAGGAGGAGCTTGTGTGCCCCAACTGGGCACACAAGTATCAGATTATTTCTCCCAGTCCCAGTATCAGATTATTTCTGCCCAGAAATAATCTCCCAGTATCAGATTATTTCTGCCCAGAAAAAAAGGACACTTCACAGTTGGAGAGGATCCTTTTAATTGTAAGTATCAACCACAAACACGGCTACGGGAATACAGTGTGAGAAGTTCTGGTGGTCACCAGCATGCAGGGGTGGGGTGGGGTGGGGGGTGGGGAGGTCAGCTGGGTCACATCCTAGGTTCCTCCCGGGGCCCCACCTCTGCCTGGCAACCAGGCAAGGCCACTCTGAAGTCCTGCCAGCTCCTCATGGCCCCCAGAGGGTGGCCTGGGTGCCTACACAATGCCTTCCGTGCGCTTGCTCCTCCACACCACCAGTGCCGTCACGAGCAGGGTCACCGAGATGGGCAGCACAACGAAGGGGCAGAGGACAGTGCTAGGCGGCTCCCTCACAGCTCGGCCAGATGCAGAGCAGCTGTGGAAGTAGCGCCGGTGGACAGCCACGAAGAACCTGTCCACCTCCACATTGGGCCAGAAGCAGCCCAGCCTGTCTGCCACATCCCGGGTGCAGTCGGTGAGCTCCTTGTAGTTCCTGAGGGGTGAAAGAAGGTGTCAAGTCCTGTGGGGGTGCTTGGCTTATCCTGTGGGGCACTGGGGTCCAGCCCGAGGCAGCGGCCGGGCTCTGGGTGGTGGAGTCTGCACAGCTCTGATGTGATGCCCCTGCTCATGGCCGGACAAGGGAGACAGTGCACATCCACTGATCCCTTCCGGCTCCTGAGGGCAGTGCTGGGCCTTGAGGGTGTGTCCCGTGTGGTGCAAGAAGAGGGAGCTCCCGCCCCCACCCCAGGCTCTGCCACAGGCGCAGCCTCCACCCCATGGTTTCCCACACAGGCCAGCCACTCCCTTGTGCAACTAAATGCCTCTGGGCGGAGCCTGAATTTGACCCTGCTCCATGTCCCCTTCCTGGCAAGGACGTGGGAATTGAATGTCCCCGTGGTGAAGACGACACTGAGGCCCAGGATGCCCTGCTCCATCCATGCCAAACCGCCTCCCAGGCCTCTTCCAGGACAGCACAGTGGGGACTCTGGGGCATTTGTAGGGACTGTGACTGCAGGGCTCTTGGTGGCACTTCACCAGCGCCCTCAGTTCTTTTTTCTTTTTCTGTTATTTGAGGCAGTCTTGCTACGTTACATAGGCTGTCCCTGAACTCACAGCAAGCCTCCTCTCTCAGCCTCCCCAGGGCTGGGATACAGGAATGCACCTATGCCTGCCTATGACCCTTGGCTCTTGTCTGGCTTCAGGACCCTCTGGTACTGCTGTTGTTTCCCAGGACAGCTGCCGGGCAGAGCTGGGGCGTGTGTGCTGCCCTCGTGGCTCCATGTGCTTGGCCAGGCTCAGGCTGGCTCTCTTCATCTGGGTCTGATGGCTCTGGCCAGGGCAGAGGCCACATGGGCTTCTGCTGGTGGTATGCCATGGGCACAGCCTCCTCCAGCATCCTGAGGTCCCCTCTCGCTCTGAGGATGGGAGGTGGTACCATCAGCAAGGTGACTGGCAACCCGCAGTGGCAGTGAGGTGACCATGTGTAGTCCTCACAGTGTCCACTCTGGCCACTAGGGCCACCAGAGCAACAAGCCCTCATCAGAACACCAGGGTCCTGAGCTGGGGTCCCTGTGGGGTGGGGTACACGTGACTTGGGATGGCCCAGTGAGTGTACAGCCTCTCTGCTGAGTGAACAAAGAAGGGGGACTGGGCTGGGTGTGTGGGCCCAGGCCTGTGATCCTGGTGCTTGGGAGGCTGAGGCAGGAGGATCACTATGAGTTCCAAGGCAGCCTGGTTTATTGAGATCTGGTCTTGAAGAAGCAAACAAAAATGGGGGGAGTCCCCAGCTGGGTTGTGTCCCCAGCACCACCAAGGAGTAACAACATGAACTGGCACAGTCTCCAGTGAGGTGTGGGGGAGGCAGTCTTCCCCCAAAAAGGTTCCCTGAGATGCCGCCTGAGACTCCCCCAACACGAACCCAAGAAGCTCAGAGAACCCCAAAGAGGACAAGAACAAAGCCCCAGCAACAACAAACAATCACAAAGACTTATCAAAGCCAAATCACTGGAAAATTTTACAAAGAAAACATCCAAAAGTCACTCAGAGAAGAAAAAAAAAGGTGCACACAGTATGTAGCTATGGGGGTGACAGTGAGTTCTCATCCAAGCGCAGGCTGGTGAAAGCCCTGCAGAAACGTTCTCTGATTGGAAGACCTTTACTGAAGAAGCAGAGGGAAGTCATGGCCAGCAGATCTGTCTGCAAGAATGTTAAAAGATCTTCAGCCAGAACAAGATTCCAGGAAGAGTCTCTTTTTTTTTTTTTTTTTTCTAAACAGGGTCTCATTGTATAGCCCAGGCTGACCTAGAACTCATGGTGAGGCTCCTGCCTCAGCCTCCTGAGTGCTAGGATTACAGTATGAGCCCCACGCCTAGCTTCCAGAGAGAGTTTTGGATCCAGAGTAAAAGGCTCCAGAAATAGGAAACAAAAGAGATAGTTAAAAGATGTATTTTCTTATTTTTAACTTAGAAAGTGGGTAAATGGAGCAAAGCCCACAAATCAAGTAACCAGGGACTTTGAGAGGCTGTGGAGAAAGTGGGGCCTCGGCATCCACCTGCCCACCACAGCCCTGTCTTATGCCTCTAAGTGGCAAGGCTGCTGTTCCTCCTGAGGGGTGCCAACTCTCCTTGAGGCCTGCCTTAGTCCTCACATGGCCAGCCGCATGGATGTGGCACCCAGGGGCAGCTCTAGGGGGCAGCACAGGGCTCTGGCTGCCCTCTGCTCCTGGGTTTGGAATATGTGTTCTTCCCCAGCAAGCCAGCTCTGCCTCAAGTCGCAAGCAGAAGTGGTAGAAGCCACAGGAAGTGGGCACAGGCTGGCTAGTGTGAGGAACATGGGAATCAGTGCACCCAAGCCCTTCACCTGGCACCAGAAGCAGTGTCTCCCTGAACATGGGCAGTCAGGGAACAGCACCGGTTTGAATGACACCCCGGCTGGCACTGACTGCACCAGAGCCAGTGCAGGAGCGGATGACCCAGCTGATGACCCAGTCCCTGTTCATCTTCTGGGGAGAGGACATCTCAGGAGAAGTTTCCATCTGTGGGCTGGGGAGCCCAAAAGCAGGAGGTACAATGCCAGCTCAAGAGGCCCCATCACACATTCCCCACCCAGAATGTGAACTCCAGAGGCCACCACCCATCTAAAAATACCCCAGCATGGGCACTTGCCCTCCATCCTGTTGACATTTGACTGCACAGAGCAACAGCTGATGCCTGTCCAGCTGCTGGCGCCAGGCACAGAGGGTGTGACGGGCCCCCTGGGGGGAGGTGGGCAGCAGCCCTGGCCAGGGACCCAAAATAGTCCTGGGCCACACTGGGCTCCAAGGTGCTGAGCTCTGTTCCCACGTAGCCTGGTCAGGCCTCAGTTGGTGTCCTCACAGTAAAACAAAGGCACAGGGTCCCACGGGTTCCAGGGCAGGTCAGTAAAACAGGTAAAGGACCTGGCACAAGACAGGCACTCAACTCGGTGTGGCCCACACTTGTAATCTCAGTGCACAGCAGGCTGAGGCAGGAACATAGCCGAGTTTGAGGCCAGCCTGGGCTATCTAGTGAGAACCTACTTCAAAGATCCCAAACAAAAAGACAGCCAGACAAAGCCACCCAGGCAGCAGGTCCAAGTCCGTGGCTCTGGGAGGAAGCACTTTTGGGTCAGCTACCTTCTCAGTTTGCTGCTGTGGGCAGTTCACAGCCTAGTAGCTTGTGGCAGTGCCCACCATCTTGGGGGTCTGCTGCCCATCAGGGTGCCAAGTGACTGTGGCATTGGACTCAGGGTCCTCTGGGAGCACAGATGGCTGCTGAGCATCAGAAACAAGTGTTGAGCCTCCAGTAAGAAGAGAGGAAGGAAAAGGAAGCCAGTGAGCTGGCACCGCCTTGCAGCAGGAGAGGGGATGGAGCTTCTCCAAAAGGTGTGGAGGTGCCACCTCAGACCCTCTGGCCCATAACCCCATTTCTGGGAACTGTCCACAGTTAAAAGTATGCCATGCAACTAGTATGGCACAGGTAGCTGTCACCTCAGCAGTGAGGGAGGCTGAGTCAGGAGGATTGCAATCTGAGCCAGTTGGGACAACTTACTGACTTAGTGAGACTGTCTCAAAATAAAAAATACAAAAAGGCTGGGTCAATGCCCAGTACCTGGAAAAAAAAGTGAAATCCAGACAAAAGTCACAAAAGCAGGCATTCATCATAGAGCTAAGGGTATGAAAGAACCAACACTAGGACACTGGAAAATAATTCATTAGAGGCGCCACTGTGTAGCACCTGAGACAAAAGTTTGGAAGAAATTTAGTATGTGGGCAAATATTTATGTCATGATGTTGAAGAAAAACAGCAGCAGATGAGACCCAGTTAGATACCCTCCAGCACAAACCTGTTCTGGGGGTGGGGGATTGGGTATGGTGGTGCATAGCTGTATATACAAGCTCAGGAGGCTGAGACAGGAAGATTGCTGCAGACCCAAGGCCAGTCTGGGCTACATAGTGAGACTCTGTCTCAGATAGAGAGAGAGAGAGAGAGAGAGAGAGAGAGAGAGAGAGAGAGAGAGAGAGAGAGAGAGAGAGATGGATGATAGACAGACAAAAATTTAAAACCTCATTTTAAGAAGAAGGCCTCAGCAGAAGGCACAGAGACACAGCCAGACCTGGGAGGCGGCTGCGCCCTCCCACTCCCAGGTGTTAGATGTCTCCCAGCTTCTGCTCTGGATATGCAGGGACCATGGGATTTCTGCACCCCAGGTCTCCCTCCAGTTTGGGCAGAGCGAGGCCAGCAGATGGCGCTTAGTCCCTGCTCCTCCCCTTGTATCCTTTCCTCCCTTTTCTCAGGGCCCGGCCTTCCTTAGGGTCCTGGGGGGCACGACCCTACTGCGAGTCTGGTGTACTGGGGACCCTGGGCCTCATGTGCCCCCAGCTGGGCCAGAGCCCTGGCCCCCAGGCCAGGGCAGGACATCCCAAGATCACATAGGGATGAGGGTTCTAAAACATCTCTAAGGTGAAGCGGGTCTAAAGCAGTACAAGGTGGGAATGAAAAAGGAAACAAGGCGATTCCCGGCCTATGTTTTCTGCCCACAGAACCCAGCACTGTCCCCAAAGTCCCACGTTCACTTTAGGCAGCAAAGAAAAAGGCGTCACATTTCCAGGCAGAGCTGTAAGCTTATATTCTTTGACATAATATTAAAAACTAAAAAAAGTAGTAAGAAGAGAATAAATTTCAGAAATAGAATCCCTAGAAATGAAAGGTCACATGTAACACGGGGATTCCCCAAGAAGTTAAAAATTTAATCACAATCTCTTAAAAAAATAATGGCAATGCTGTACATAGCATGAATGGACTAGGCCCAAAACTGAATTCTGAGGAAAAGTTAGAATCTTATTACTAAACAGGAAGAAATGAAAATAGAACATACAAGTCAAGACTCTAAAAACTAATACCCTTTTCCAAAGGGTAAAAAATTTAAATCCATTAATAAATATTAAAATATTGATATATGGGGCCAGAGGATTAGCTCAGTGGTTCTGGCGCCTGCCTCGCAAGCGCAAGGCCCTGAGTTCGATCCCCGGTAACCACATACAATGCTGGGCATGGAGACTCATGCCCACCAGCCATCAATGCCACATACCACAGTGCCGGGCATGGTGGCTCATGCCTGTAATCCCAGCACTCGGGAGGCAGAGACAGGAGGATTGCTGAGTTCGCGGCGGCTTGCCTGGGCTACATAGTGAGCTCAGGGCCAGCCTGAACTACAAAGCGA
>PVIC010022136.1:0-27948 GCA_004025085.1 Thryonomys swinderianus
CGCAAGCGTAAGGACCTGAGTTCGATCCCCGGTTACCACATATAATGCTGGGCGTGGTGGCTCATGCCTGTCATCCCAGCACTCGGGAGGCAGAGACAGGAGGATTGCTGAGTTCGCGGCGGCTTGCCTGGGCACCATAGTGAGCTCAGGGCCAGCCTGAACTACAAAGCAAGACCCTGTCTCCAAAAAAAGCAAAAAAAAAAAAAGATATTCATGGATTCTTCTCTGAAGACTTAGAGGAAAAAAGAAACAACTGAAAGAGCAGAGTGAATAATAAGCCTGCTGTCCAGTCTGCAAACCTCCCTTCCCCTCTCCAGATGGAGTTAACTTGAAGCAAAAGAAAAGGGACAAACCTGCCTTCAGGTCCCCCCCACCGTGGACCCGTCCCTCCGAGTTGAGGCCTATTCCTCAAGTTCTGCTGTCTACACAAAGAGCTCACAGCACACACACTCTCTGTCACAACTTCCCAGGTGCTTTATGTGTGGACAACATGCTCGTACAGGTCCCACTCTTCAGTTCTGAGTTAGAATACTAGGTTACCCAATTTCAAATACCAAAAATGAAGTTAAGATTATACCACTGCTCCACACCAGACGCCAAGATAAACTCCTGATGGATTAAAAAGTAACAAGGTAAAAAACAAAAACCCAAAAATAAATATGTAGCTAAAAGATATTCAGGGGAAAAAAAAGAAAAATTTTATCTTTACCCATAAATTTTTTAACCTATAGCAAAACTCATGGTGGATAAAGCTAAAAACAAGTCAAAAACTGAAAAATTTAAAATATATATCAGAATAAAGGATAAAAGCTTCAACATATAAAAAGCTTTTGACAATGAGAAAATTAACAGATATGGCCAAACACATAAGTAATGTTATAGGAAAAATTTAAGCAACCAACTTATATAAAGTACCACTGAATCCAATTAATAATACTATACATAAAGGCAAGTTTAAACTCTAATGCAACACTATGACACATTCAGGGCCTCTAAGTATTTGGAAAGATACCTGTAACATTCTTTTTTCTAGAAAATCAAGAAACATACTTGCATATAGAAAGTTATCATGCCTTATAAATGGTATAGTGTTCTCTTAAAATTTAAAAATTTGTGGACATATTACTTTATTTCTATTAATTCTCAGTCTGTTTTCCCCTTTCCTCAATGAGAAATTAATCTATTACATCAGGTCTTTTTAAACATATGTGCTATTTTTCTATTAATTCTTTTTTTTTTTGCTTTTTGAGACAGGGTCTCGCTTTGTAGTTCAGGCTGGCCCTGAGCTCACTATGGTGCCCAGGCAAGCCGCCGCCAACTCAGCAATCCTCCTGTCCCTGCCTCCCAAGTGCTGGGATTACAGGTGTGAGCCACCACGTCCGGCATTTCCTCTATTAATTCTAATGCATTCTGTTGTTTAAATTTTAACTTTTGCTTTTAGTTTAATATTTTAATTTAAAAAAAAATTTTTGTGGAGAGTTGTTCTTTCTCAACTTCATCAGAGGAAGAAATGGTTAACATTTTCCTCCACTAAATAACAAGTTTTTCCTACTTACAGTTCTGGATCCAGATTCATATCTATAGGCATTGCTATATAATGGAATTCTTAGACCAACCTTTAAATCCACATAGGGGCCCTCCTTACCACCTGAAGTTAATATCCATGAAATGCCGGGTGGGGAGCCAGAAGGCAACAGGGGAAAAGGTCATTAACAAAATTAAAACACTCTATCCTAGCCCACTTGGCTCACTAGCAAAGCCCAATCCAACTACATGATACAGACACACTTCTCCTTAGCTGTACAAAAAGGCATGGGCGTGGGTTCTCCAGTCACTACGCACTTGCTTCCAAACACAGGGCGTTCCAGGCTCACTGTGTTTTACTACTGCCAGAAGCACCAACCACTTATTTTTTCAAACCCCATTTTACTTTTAACTTTAATTCATATAATTTAATCTTTATAGTGCCTAAGTTTAACAATTGGTTGGCATAATCCTGACAACTTAACTAGCTCTTTTAAGCCAACAATGTTCCTGCCTGGGGCACTGCAGGGCTACATAGATGTCCTCCCCAGACTGAGCTCCTGTTCTTCTTGGGGGCCGCCGTTCACTGACCCTGGCTCTGCTGGCATTCCCAAGACTCCTTCATGAAACTGGGGTTCTTTTGACCACTGAGGCTCACTGCCTCCAAATCACAAGCCCTGCAAGACACCTCATGATGTTGGACATTTAATAACAGGTCACATCACTACAGGAACATCATGGCTCAGGCTTACCTAAATCTAGCTGGGATAAGTCAACCACCTGGTGTGACTGCTACACAGTGAGGAGAGGTGACTGTGCAAGACATAAAGCCATGCTGATGTGATATTCACAGTACTGACAGAGAATAGTGCAGTAGATACACAAACAGAAACAGTCATTTGTCACCATCAAGTGTTAGTGTAATCAGATGGCTACCACGTCAGAGTAAGCTATGGTGTCACTAGGCCCTAGGAACTTTAGGTCCAACGTGCCAGTTGCTGTCAGGTGGTCCCCTGAGCACCGTTCCCATTGGAGCCTCAGCTTGCAGTGATTTTAGGTTGATTTCTACAGGGAAATTGTTTATCATTTCCTTGAACTCGCTCAAAGAAACCACCGTGTCCCTTCGCCCTTATCTCTTATATAAGCAATTTCTTATCTGCTTTAAGAGTGGTCACACTCTTAAATGCATAACAGATGTTATCTATCATACTTCACCTAACAAAGGAAGTTACACTAAAGGTAATGCAGCTTTTCTACAGAAGAATGTTTTTTATTCTTTCATTTGTTTATCTTGACTATTTGCTCTGGTTTTAATAAATGCAATGCCCTCAGTGAATGATAAATCATTTTTCTAAATTTTCTCTTGTTTTGTATAAGAAGTCTGCTTCAAACAAGTCTAGTTGTTTTTGTTGGTGAAAATGGTCTTGTTTTTTTAAAAATGCTGTATCTTTCTACATCTCCACTTGATTATTCTGTGTATTCCAAGAGAGAGAAGTATCCATGTGTGCTGTCTGAGTGGTAAGGGGCTCTGCCCCATAGTATGTATCTGTTCAAATTTTCAGTCTTCAGAAACAGAAGGGAAGGAGTCAGGTATGGTGGTGCAGGCCTATAAAGCCAGCCACTGAGCAGGCAGAGGGAGAAGGATTACAAGTGTGAGGTCAGCTTGGGCAACTTAATAAGACCCTATCAGCAGAGCAAGGCCTGGGGTTCTATGTCTCATATTGAAAAAAAAGGAGGTGGATATTTTAATTTACTATACATTTTTTTTTACCATCTTAGTGACATATAAACTACATGGTATAGGAGTTAACAAATAGTATCAAAGTAGATTTATTTTTTGTATTAAATCATTTTTTATCTTTTCTTGAGTAATAAAAGCATAGTTGTTTAATAGGTGCACCTATTATACACATATGTACTTTACACATATAATACATGCTTGTATATATTATATACTTATACAGTGGTAAAGATAGATGTATTATATATGAATGTGTCTAAGCACATTATACTTTATATTATCCTTTATATGTTTAGAACATTTAAACAATGGATAGGGTGTGGTGATGCATGCCTACAATACTGGCCACTCAGACAACTGAGATAAGAGAATCACCAGCTTGAGGCCTGCCTGAGGAACTTAGTGAGAACCTGTCTCAACAATTCTAAAAGCAAGGGATCTGGGGGTGAAAGCTCAGTCGTACAGCACTGGTCTAAGATGTGTGATATTCTAGGTTCCATCTCCAGCGCCATTTAACAAAAGGATAACTGGGATGAAGGAAAAAGAGGGAAAGAGAAAGAAGGAGGATGGGAGGGAGGAAGATGGGCCAGGCTTTCTGTACTGAAAATTGTTTAAAATTCACTTGAATCACCTTAGGTACTTAAGAAAACTAAATATTCTTTGCCCCATCTTTTTGTTTCAGGTATTACTATAAATTTGCCCATACATATTATACATTATCCACACTCCAGTAAGTTATACACTTTCATCAAAAAACAGGAGAAAGAAAAGAAAAACAAACCTTGAAATCTTTGGAGCTGCTAGTTTCTATGATTACTCTAATCAATAAAATTTTCCTTTACAGAAAAAAAGTATAAAGTTTCATCATTCAGATATAGCTTATGTAAAGCACCTGGACATGATTTTGCAGTTTTCAAACTCATTATTTAATAGTTTCTGCTTCCAACCTAAGCATTACTGGCCTTTGAAATACAGAAGCTAAAAAGCAGATTGGACAGATCAAATACTACGGATAAAAGCATTCTGAAAAGCATACAGTACTATGAAAACAAGATGGTAGAATTAAAAATGGGTTTGGACATGAAATTCCCCAGCATTTGTTTTAACGTTTGGACGAGGGCAGAAGCAGGGGAACTTTCATCAAGCTCCAGGCTGTCAACCCAAGTCAAGTTGTTACACTCGGTCCACACGGGGTCACAAACATGCTGGGCTTTTCACACAAGGCCATCGTGCTCACTTTCTTAGAGAGCCTATGGAAACTATGTGATCAAACTCAAAAGTAATTTTTTAAGAGTTACATGTGGTCTTTCCGACCAAAAAGAGCTTCATATTTGTGGCTGAGTTGAAATCTGATTTTAACTAATTCATCTGTAATCAATGAATAAGAACCATGGTGGACATAGAATAAAAGCCAGAAGAAATGTAAACCACAAAGCATGTGTTAATTGGAAAACATGTACAGTGTCATTCCCAAAGATCAGATATATAGCCAAGAACAGGGAAGAAGAGGATTGCTGGAGAAACTTACATCTAATGAGAGTTTTTAAAAAATCCGTTGAGGCAAAGGTTGGTTATGCTGCACACTAAAGTAATTGGGTGAATCTTTCTTCAGCAATGACAAAAATTAGTAATCAGTTACTAGTAACTGTTGTGGTCCCATCTTATTGCTTCAGGCTTCACCAAGTGCTTGGGTCTCACAACCTCCCAGCCGGGGCCAGGTAGCCCTCTGGTGCTGACAAACAACTTAGGAACTACAAGGAATTTGAAAGCAACTCAGAAGAGAAAGAAAACTGCCCCACACAGAGCTCATCGTGCATGTCGCTGTGCACAGCACCTCTGAGCATTGTATGCAAGAGAGCTCAGGACACAGCTGCTGACTGAATCAACTCATTGGTCATCCAGTAGTGCTGTGTGAGAGGAGGAAAGGGGAATTACATGTGCACATGTGTCTGTAAGGAACATCTAGGGAAGGACAGGGCACACCTGCCTGTCACCAATGGCCTCTCACAGAATTGGGTGCAGAGACTAAGGAACCCTGTTTTACTTTGACATTTCTGTTGTCTGGACTTTTACAATAAGGGTGTATTACTTTTGAAATTGAAATGAGTAAAGATGCAAAGGTAAAAACGTACCAGTTAAATGTGTCGATGAAACATGGGAATTACTCTTAAAATTTAAAAAATTATCAAATTATATAGTTAAAAAGGAAAAAAAGGGCCAGAGGGTTAGCTCAGTGGTTCCGGCGCCTGCCTCGCAAGCACAAGGTCCTGAGTTCGATCCCCAGTAACCACATATAATGTTGGGCGTGGAGACTCACACCCACCAGCAATCAATACCGCATACCACAGTGCCGGGCGTGGTGGCTCATGCCTGTAATCCCAGCACTTGGGAGGCAGAGACAGGAGGATTGCTGAGTTTGAGGCTTGCCTGGGCTACAAAGTGAGCTCAGAGCCAGCCTGAACTACAAAGCAAGACCCTGTCTCAAAAAAGAAAAAAAAAAAAGGAAAAGAAAACCACCTTGAGGGTATACTATGGTGTGGGACTACTGGATCCTCAAACTGGACCAGTGAACCAATGACCAAACATACTTGATAGAGACCTTGATGAAAACACAAATTGAGGTTCAACTAATATTTACTGAGCATGACCAGGTGCTAGATATAGTACTAAGCACTTAGAGAATATCGTATTCAGTTTCTCTAGTCTTCCTTCTGTATACCTATATCCCCTTCCAGATCTGCAGATAAGCAACCCCTATACTTTAAACACATAGTCAGAGATTATTATACTTTTTAGTTATCAAAGATGTTTGTTCTACATTCAACACAGCTAACTTGTCCTTATTTTCCCTAAACTTAGAGGCACTTAGCTAGAGTAAAACTTGGCACAGTAAAAAGACTCATTTTATCAGGCATTGTAAATGGCCTATCAGAGCACAGAGCATATTTTGTAACTCAAATTTCACAAAAGGTCTTTCTTTCCTTCCCTGGCTCCGAACTGAGCAATGTGACTGAATGCACCTGGTTTTCTACGACTATGCCAACTTCAAGTTAAGACAAACCTATTCTCTAGAAAAGCACATAACCCAATCACCTCAATATGCTCACAAAAATCTCTGATTTCAAGAACTCTTTCATGTCCTTCAAAGTACTGTCCCCACTGGTCTATCCCTTCCAACACAGGGTCCTCCTCTAGCTGTTGGGCAGTGCTGGCACCATCACTGCTGCAGCCACATAGCCAACCCAAGCTACTCTGTTTCTGCTGCCACTGGAAGCTCCTTTACCTTCTAACTCGGTAGTAGTGGAACTTTAAAGGAAGAACTTCAATTGAAAAAAAGTTTGCTGAAAACTCATTTGGGAGTCCTTACTATACAATGCGAGAAAACTGGAATTGCAGAGACAGGCTAGGTCCTTGGCCCGAACCCAATCCCAGCTCCTCTCCCTGCAGGTACTTACATTGTTCTAGATGAGATACATTTCCATTCTGAGAAAGCCAAACTGTTTAAGGTCCATTCCTGAAGTAGTTCTTGAGCACTTATTTTTTTCAAAGCGTATTGCTAGACACTGGGACACAAAAATGAATCTAGTGTCATCCTCCAAGAATTTATAGAGTCTAGGGCTTAAACTGGCAGGAGATGAAAGATAGTATTTTATGTTAATTTATGTCTTAAGAATAATTTTAAATATACAAAGGGCAGCTACTAATAGATAAAAAATAGGATATGCCTTCTACATTAAAGAATTGAAAAAATACAGCAAAGTGTGATTTAAAAAAAGTACCTGAGGGCCAGAGATTTAGCTCAGTGGTTCCAGTGCCAGCCTCGCAAGCGCAAGGCCCTGAGTTCAATCCGGGTAATGGTAACCACATACAGTGCTAGGCGTGGTGATTCACCCCCACTAGCAATCAATACCACATACCACAGTGCCCAGCATGGTGGCTCACACCTGTCATCCCAGCACTCGGGAGGCAGAGGCAGGAGGATTGCTGAGTTCGAGGCTTGCCTGGGCTACATAGTGAGCTCAGGGCCAGCCTGAACTACAAAGCGAGACACTGTCTCAAAAAAAAAAAAAAAAGTACCTGAAATAGTAAAATCAAGAATAAAATAAGGACAAAACAGATTATTCACAACAAAAGTGACTACACAGAATCCATCGTCCAGCCTAGGATTTTCAAGAGTGAAAGGGCACTATTAATAACTCCTCCAAGACAACAGGTACACCCAGGATATCCTAAGCACCCCAGGGTGGGAGATCTCCCTACTTAGAAAAATAAACACCTCACTTTACTAAAGAGGGATACAGTGATGGATTCAAATGTTCAATTCCTTTTCCTCTCCACTTTCGTACATCCTGCTCTTAGAATCTAAAAATCAGTAAGGCATAGAGAGAAAATAAAAACAAAATAGCATATATCTAAGATATTTATATGTGCAAAGAACAAAGATATAAACTTACACTTTAAAATAAATTTAAATTTGGTGATGATTTTGTGCATTTTAGAAATATTTTTATATTATTTAGAGTTCATTATCAATTAATTTAAGTTACCTATAATCATATCAATAAACTGTTGCTGTGTACATGTTTGGAGTATTTTAAAAAAATTTTATATTTTGGCATAAATTTAACAAAACTGATTTTAATTATAAATGTTTCTGCAGAATCATTTTTCAAATTTATTATGCTCTCCCACAAAACCCTGTAGATACAGAAATTAGACTTAAATGGGCCAAACTCAAATTCAGAAAGTACTACAGTTATTCCACTAAGTAATAGGATTTTAAAAGGTGTGCGTATAGCCCAATTATATTACCTGCAACTATAAGATTTTACACCACAAGAGGCACTTGGGTATCTCACGTCTGGACAGTCAAAAATCTGTTTTTTCATCTGCAAAATTATGATGATCCATTTATCACTCATGTTTGTTGTGAAGCTTAAGAAAAAAAAGTGACTTCCTGAACACATGGCATGCAAGCAGTGTTAAAAGAAATGTTGGTTAAAGCTAGTCTAATGTATCTTTCAGGTACATTAGTAAATGCTGCAATCCTAATACCATTAATTAACAAAAGAAATGCAAATGTAATGAAACACTATAGAAACTGTTTAGAAAAATGAAAATTACTGTATCATTTTAAAAATATTGAAGGCTTTGAAGAAAAAAACAACCATTATACAATAAATCTACTAATTGCTTCTTCTGTTGAGATCTAAAAGAATATACTCTTTCCACTCTACCCTTGTCCTAGGGGATAGGGAATTTACCTTTGATTTTCAAAATATATCTGATTTCTTCCAGACATTAGAGTCATGTAACGAAACAAATTTAGATACAACAGTGAAGGAATAACAAATTTTATTTCAACTTTGCACTTGAATCAACAGACCAAAATCCTTTGAAATATGATCGTTAATGCAATGTACTGAACTGCTATAAATTTTTTAAAATGCAGTTGCCTGAGAAACATAAAAGAAAACTAGTGATAATGTCTTTGTAATTACACGGAGATCAGGCTATTAGTGATACTTTATGTTCTGCTTCACGGTCACTAAATAGTGTGTATTTTCATAATGAAGCTTTTCTCAACTAGAAATAACTGAGGGGTTATAATTCAATTTCCAAAATGAAAAGGAAACCAAAAGAAAAAAATATAGACAATGTAAACAATGTCTTTAGTATTTAGAAGAGAGTAAAGAAATAAACTTAAATATTTTCGAGTCATTCTTCAGGTTCACACAGCAAGCTAAACTAATTACAATTTTCCTATATTAATGACTCTGTCCCCTCTGTCCCCTCCAATAATAAAAATGCCTGCCTGCCACATGTCTGACAAGGGATGGTGTTACAGTACAGGAATCCTGGCTGGACTGACACAATTTGGCCCTGTGAGGCCCAAGTCTCCCCACACTCCTCTGTCCTTCACAGCGGCTTTACTCACGAACCCAGAGTCCCAGGCCACACATACTGCATGCTGGGACCTGAGCTCAGCAGCCTTGGGGAAGCCAAGGCCTTTGTTCCTGTTCTCCAGCAGGTGGAAAGCTGCAGGAAGGGCGCCCCCGTGTGTTCACATCTCTGCAGCTGCACCCCTCAATGGAATTGGAACAACAGGCCTTTATTCAAAAAGCAACAGACCTAGGAGAGCCACTCAACTCTACCCAAGGCCGGGCCAACATAAATGAGGGCATCGCCTGGGCTTTGAAGAAGGTGTCAGCACTTCTAAGCTGGCTTACATCCAGGAGCACAACCCCTTTCAAGACAGCCCTAGGCAGCTGGTCCTCCCTCCAGCAATCAGGCAGAAATGAGCACCGGTTTTAAAAGCTCCTGGTTGTGAGGGGAATTCTCTTGAAACTCCTACTTGTCAAATATCACTTAAGCCAACCTGCAGACAGAAGGGAGAACAAAGAAGGTACAGAAAACAGCAAATCAACGAAAACGGGAGGAAGGTCCAAGACAGGGGAGGTGGGAAAGGCTGCTAGAGAACCAGTTAAGAGGGAAGGAAAAATTTTGAGATCACCTGGCTCAACCTTATTTTTTTGTACAGAGCCAGAGTCAGGTCTGGAAACTCCCACCAGAGTGGCCAACTTGCAGGCGGTCTTACAGCTGAGGACGTGGCTGCTGCTGCTCCTGTCGGAGGCTGCCTTTGGCTACCAGGCTGGCAGCACCACTGCGAAAGGCCTCTGGATGATTTGGAAGCTACACAACCAGTGAGCAAATTCTAATCTAGCAGGCAATATAGTAGCAAATATAAAATATTAAGCAAAAAAAAAAATCAAAGTATGTAAGTGAATAACTAGCCATAAAATTAAGCTAAGTTTTTTCAGAGCAAACAATAGATCAATGCATGTTTAAAACTGCAAGTTTTTCCTTTTTTAAAAATTACATTTCAATCCTGAGAAAGGAAAGCTTATCAAAGAATTTATAGGCTCTCTTCCCTCTCTCAAATCCATTTACCCTCAAATCTCAAGTCCACAGAAAGGTAAAAATTAGGAGAAGCCTGTGTCAACACAGGAAAAGGTCTCAACTAAATGCCAAAACTCTATGAAAAATGGAGCTAGATTAAAGGCCACCCAGGTGCTCTAGAATTAATTTATGCCACTAAGGCAGCAGTTGGTCTCCCTGCAAGTTAAAAATAAAAGAGCCCAAGCTTTACAAATAACCCACAATAAGGCGGCCAGGGGCAGAAGTGAAATAATTCCAGCAGGAAAATGAGAAGGGTTTCTTCCTCTGAGAGACTAGCACTAGGATAATTTTAATGGTTTAAAATTATTTACTTGGTAAAAACAAAGACAGGAAATCAGAACATGTCTGGGGTAGGCCAGCAGCCTCTTCTGCTCTTGTCACCACAAATGGCTCAACACTGAAAAGGTGCCAATCTTCCCACATGAGCTAACAACTCACACCTGAATTTACCTCCTGCTACAGGAACATACATAAGCATTAATGTGTGTTCATGCAGGTAGCAGTCAGGAAGAACACAGATGATACCGATGTCTGTAAGAGTGACCCCTGGGAAGGCAACTAACTATATGACACTGAGCTTTGTAATAGAGAACTTTTTCCACAACTACAAATAAAATAAAACATCTCAACATGGACCTTAAGTGCGCTGGAAGAGGTAAAATGATCTCAAGTTCATATCAAGCATAAATGTCCACTAGCAGTTCCAATTTATTATTAATTGGAAAAGGATTCTTTAATCTTAAGTGATTTCCTTATTTTGCATATATGTGACTTTGGGAGAGTTACTCTTGTGTATTTCCTAAGGAAATGAATGGTCACAACTCATGTTGCTTAATTAATTAACACTGTGCTTTTTGATATTTTTTGAAACCAGGTACACTGTTTCACAGAATTTTTTCAGCAGCCTTTCCCATCTTCATCTTCCAGCTGAGGAAACCAAGCACCACAAAAGCTAAGCTCCTTGCCAGGATACAGAGAGACAAAGTAGCTGGACTAGGATTTCAATCTGAAAAGTACTAACTTTCAAAGGCATACCCTTTTGACTTCATGACTTAATTCTATAAAATAAATTCTATAAGACAGCACCAACCAGGTTAAGGAAAGACAGTAACTCTGTCTACCCTCTATTTTTAAATATACACATATACATATGTAAGGTATTAAATACATAAAAAGAAAAAATAAAAACGTAAGAAGAAAAATAAAACAAACAATACCCCACTACTCATCTGAAAAACAGATTGTGACCAATACGTGTGTTCCTCTTCAGTCATGTCTTCAAAGGCATTCAGTTTGCTACCTTTCTGAGGATTTACTGAATACATGTGTATCTGTTCAACACACTATTACATTTTTCACTTTTATATAAATAGCCTGACTCTCTTTTTAAAATGCTTTGAATTAGTGAAACTGACCGAAGTTGATACAAATAAATTGTTCATTCATTTCCACTCGCTGTAATATTTCATTTCACAATTATGCTATTATTTGCTTGACTGTTCTGTCAATGGGTATGTAACTGCTTCCCTTTTTTGTTATTGTAGAGGTCTTTCATTTCCTTGGCTAGGTTCATTTTTCTTTAAACTACTGCAAATTGTACTGTATTCCTAATTCTTCATTCCATCCATTGTTAATGTACACAAATGCTAATAATTTTTGTGTGTTGATCTTGTATCCCACTACACTGTTAAAATTTGTTTTTGTTTTTTGTATTTTTTTTTTTGAGACAGGGTCTTGCTTAGTAGTTCAGGCTGGCCCTGAGCTCACTATGTAGCCCAGGCAAGCCTTGAACTCAGCAATCCTCCTGTCTCTGCTCCCGAGTGCTGGGATTACAGGTGTGAGCTACCATGCCCGGCAAAAGTTTGTTATTAATTATAATTATTAATAATTATTATTATTAATTCTAAGAGCTATCTTGGTGGAGTTCTTTGGGTCTTCTTGTAGAGTATCATGTCATCTGAAAATAATGATAATTTGAGCTCTTCCTTTCCTACATTAATCCCTTTTATTTCTTTCTCTTGGCTAATTGTTCTGACTAATATTTCAACTACTATGTTGAATAGAAGAGATGCAAGTGGACATCTCTGTCTTGTCCCTGAATTTTTTTTTTTTTTTTTGAGACAGGATCTTGCTTCGTAGTTCAGGCTAGCCCTGAGCTCACTAATGTAGCCCAGGCAAGCCTCCAACTCAGCAGTCCTCCTGCCTCTGCCTCCCAGGTGCTGGGATTACAGGTGTAAGCCACCATGACCAGCTGTCTTGTCTCTGATTTTAGGGGGAATGCTTTTAATTTAGTATGATGCTAGATACTACTCATCTTATATAGCTTTTATTGTATTCAGGTATAGTTCATCTATACCTGTTTTCACCAAAGTTTTTATCATGAAGGGGTGTTAATTTTGTCAAAAGCCTTTTTAGCATCAATTGATATGATCTTATGGTTTTTGACATTGCTTCTGTATATGCAATACATTACATTTACTGACTTCTGTATGTTGAGCCATCCTTGCATCTCTGCGATGAAACTAACTTATCATGATGTATAGTCTTTTTGATAACATGCTGCATTCTACTTGCCAGTATCTTGCTGAGGATTTCTGTATCTATTTTCTTCAAGGAAACTAGCATAAAGTTTTCTTTTTCAGTTGGATTTTGGAATCAGGATGATACTAGCTTCCATACACGAATTTGAGAGCACTCTATCCTAAAAGGACAAACTTTTATAATGAAGAAATCAGTAAGAATATAGAAGCATACAGTATTAGAAATGAGAGAGAAAAATAAACCAGGATTTAAAAAAAATCAAACATTTTACACATCTGGCTCAGTTGATCTTACCAGTGAAGCATTTCAAAACTTCCAAAAAAATGAAAATTCCCACATGGCATACAAATTGATTTTAGACCACAATGTCTGACACAAGAGCCACTAGCCACACATTGTTATCAAGTATGTGGAATGTGGCCAGTACAACTTTACTAAGTTAATGTTTTCTAATTTCCAAGTATTTAAATTTAAATAACTAAATATAGGTAGTGGCTACCAACTGGATGATGCTGTTCCAGAAGGTTGAGAAGATGGAAGCATTCCACTCTGGCATGTTCATGATACCATTTTTTTAATGAAAAAAAAATCTGGATAAAAACTTGGGCATTAAATCAAGTAGTATATAAAGTATAAGCAATGATCAAGTACTCTGGAGTTTTTCTTTAGGAATATAAAGAACCTAAAACTCAGAATTAGTTACAGTAAAAAGTAAGACTATAACAAGAATAAAACAATAAAATTTAGTATCTATTCCTGACTTTAAAAAAAAGTGCTTTCATAGCATAATAAATAAGAAATATCATGATTCAACAAGCTCAGCCAACCTAAAGCTTAGAAACACTAGGAACTACCATCAGGAGGAAATTAGATACACAGCTATCATTATTTATACATTCTATAAGAAATGTGAAAATTAAAAAAAAACATAAGAAATAACTATTAGATAAGAGAATAAAACCCTCATCAATAAAAGGGAAACTATTAAAGTCAGTTAAAACTACTAAAATTAAGAAGTAAGTATTAAAAACTGTTAGTTTTGGGCCGGAGATTTAGCTCAGTGGTTCCAGCGCCTGCCTGGCACATGCCGAGTCCTGAGTTCAATCTCTGGTAACCACATACAATGCTGGGCATGGTGACTCACGCCCACCAGCCATCAATACCACATACCACAGTGCTGGGCATGGTGGCTCACACCTGTAATCCCAGCACTCAGGAGGCAGAGACAGGAGGATTGCTGAGTTCAAGGCTTGCCTGGGCTCCATAGTGAGCTCAGGGCCAGCCTGAACTACAAAGTGAGACCCTGTCTCAAAAAATACCAAAAAACTGTTAGTTTTTGTTGTTAGTGATCTGATTAAAACAGATCACTCTATTTGGAAATGTGGATAATAATGTACAAAGGAAACTCCTTAGAAACTGAATTTAAAGTTTTACAAAAGTACCATACAGTCTTAAGCATGATACACAGATACATACACACAAAATTCATACTCAATGATTACTGACACTGACTTCTCATCAGCCCAGCAACCAACCACAACTGAACTAAAACTGCTTCAGGAAAAAGCTACTTAAAATTTATTATTTTCTTCATGCTGTGAAAAGAAGAATATCATGTTTCCTCTCAGAAGACGTCCCTGAATTTTTAAAAGTTTAGGCATATGGAAGAGATCTAAAAAGAGTATGTATGAAAAGGCTAAAGATTTGGAATCCTAATTTAATTTCCCTTCACATTTTTATAGAAGCTTATAGCAAACATTTATTTTTAGAAATAGTTTTGGTAGAGAATTGAACAAAAGGCTATTGTGTGTTAAACACAGTAAGCTTTCTTTGGTCCCATCTACATCAACGTTACAACATCAGGTTGGAATTAGATGATTTTAAACTTTAAGTCAACTATTTCCAGACCACAAAATCTATTCCGTACTTATCAGTACATATAAGTTCTAAGTAAATTATAGCTGAGTTCAAATGTGAAATCTGTATTTTTCAAATGCCAATAAAACTTCTTTCAGATTTAACAATACCCTCCAAAATGTTCAAGAATGCCATATATTTCCTTTTCCAACAAAATTTTTTCATCTGTACTTGATAAATTTACTGACTATATCATTTCTGATGAAAAGCATATGAATATCAGTTCTAGTGTTATTATTTTCTTATTAAGTAGGAATCATGACTTTTTCTGTAAGGTAAAGTGAAAAAAGTTTATAGACCTGCCCTAAGCACTCTGAAATTCTCTGTCTTAATCAGTGATCTGTATCCTGCAAGGTACCTCTTAAAATGCAAAAGGAAACAAGAACTTATCTACAATGAGTAGTGTAGTCATTTTAATAAAACACATTCACAACTTCTCGGATATGACTCTCATCAAAAAGGTGAAGTTAACTGCCCCCTTCTGAATATGGTCTCGTTCTGGTGCCTCACTTCTATTCAACACAATGTGGCTGTCATGAAGCTGGCGTCCATGTCATAAAAGATGACAGTTTTCCGCAACTCTCCCCCATAAAAACCAGCCACCATGCTATAACAAAGCCAGGAAGTCACGGGAAAGCTTTCTTTCCTATTCCCAGCCAAGAACCAGCAAGCACTTCTGCATATGTAAGCAGTAAACCATTCACATGATCCTAACTCCAGGCTTGCAGCTACCTCAGCAGACACCAGAGATAAGCTGCCCCCACCAAATCAGGCTCAAACCGCAGAAAATAAAAGTCATCTCTATCTTAAACCGCTAAGCTCTACGTAGTTTATCATGCAGCAACTGGTAACCAGAACACACAGATCATTCCAGCCAAATGCAAACATCCTTTTCATGCCAAGCTTACTGAGAAGACAAACATCTCAAGCAAATGAACTCTGCTGATACCTGCTCTCAGGCTACTCACCTGAGCAACCTGAGGGCTGGAATCCCAGGCTCATTACTCTTGGGTGCCCACCAATTAAAGAGGTTCTCCCTCCCCTCTTTAATACCAGATTCCCTGGCCTCCTTTTTTAACCCGTCTTAAATTTACTGCTAGCTTTGAAAACCTGTCTTTCTTAAACACCCTGGATTATGAGACTTGCTACTACACACATATGCATCACGTTCTTAAGTCAATGAGCAAGTGAAACTGGCCTGAGAAGGTATTCTGAGGCTGGTAACCAGTCCAACATGTTTTCATGGAGCCATTTAAATGAATTATCAGTTAAACTAAGTAACCACATTAAAGTATTCATTGCTCATTCTAATGAAAAAGTCATACTAGGGATAGTCTAAGAGAAACACAAGCCTTAGATATTATAAGTTTAGAAAAGACCTCAAGACAGTCAAGTGTAGAAGTTTTTTTCAGCCACAAGAATACTGACAAAGAACTTCATGACATAAGGACAGAACTAAGAATTTTGACCTTATTCATTTCTACTGGAATTGCAAACTGCCACTATATAATGGCAATTTTCTAGTTTAACTTTGTTAATGTATTTTTTACAGTTCTGTTAGTATTTTATAGCTACAGCAATAAAATATTTTCTGTACAGTGTTACTCAATAATTTTTTTTAAGTTTCAGATAAATAATAAATATAAAAAAAGAATACCTATGAGCCCAAACCTGATCTTCTTAGGAAAAAAATTACAAATGACTTCTCTGGTTCCACCATAAGAGAGCTTAGCAGCCATGGCTCTCGTACAAGTCCTTTGGGAAATCAATGCTCAAGGCTACAACACTGACCTCAGTTACATAACCAGGTAATGGCAAAACTATGACTGGAATTAATTTTAGTATACTAACTCTTTCTAGTCATACAGGAGGCCAAATTAGATTTGGATTAACAGAAAACAATTACTATATGTTCAATTCAAAAGGCAAATTAGGGTGCCAAGCTACATTCTATGTCCTCACAAATAATACAATCCTTCTGGAGGACCAACTTCTCAATGAAAAGAAATAGTACTTCAACGGAGGGGCCCCAGGCACCACCAGGAGACTGGGTTAGGGTGGGAAATGCAGCTGATGGCGTGGATTGGTAATGTGAAAGCCACTCATGACTCAAGACTCCCTGCCTTAACTATAGAGGCTGTGAGGGTAAAGCACTCAGTCTTGGCTTACCTTGTAGCTAAGACCTGTGACCAAACTATAAAAATGAGAAAATATACAGAAATCCCCAGAAAGGACATTTCTTCCCAAATAAAACATCAATTCCTTTAGAAGACCTCAACCCCTGCACCTTCTTCCTGTGAGAAGGAGGCTGGCTTTCAGGGTCACAGGAACCCACTAGAGCAGCCCTATCTGGTCTCTCCTGGGGCTTCATACTGAGTGAGTTTTGAGATGACGTACTTCATTTCATGGTTATCTACAGCTAAATATAATTCCAGCTCTTTCAGAAAATACACCTGGCTTTTCTTCCTCAATCCATTTTGTCCCAAAGTGGTATACTCATGTGGCTTATTCTCAGCTGGGTAAATGTGGCAAATAAGACGTTGGGTACCTTTACCTTCACCCCAGCTACTATTATTACCTCACAAGTTTTAAAAAGATAAATAAAAGAATGAGATGTGTATCTGTTTTCTCTAAGAAGAAATGAACAGTCTTAACTTATAATGAGTCTCCCAAACAAGAATGTAGAGCCAAGTCTGTCTCGAGAGGCCAAAGAAAGAGACACAGCTTCCATTCTTACAGAATACATGACCTCAGTCCTGGACAACATTTAGAAATCCAGCCACAGGAAGAAGAAAACCAGAAATTAATGCATACTATGTTCCTGACTTCTGCTGGGGACAAAATGCAAACATGGAGCTTCCATATGCCACACGAGTGAAAGCAAAGATACGCTGAGGTGGATGCTTTTGTAGACCTTCCATCACATATCCCACTAAGAAACACGGGGACCCTACTGGGTCCCAGCACTACTGTAACTACATGGGAGGCTGCATAACAGGCGCAGGGTGCATTCCATTCTTTCTCCAACGTTCTTTCCGCTAACACTGGCAGCACATAGTTCTATCGACTGTTCAAGTTCAGTGATATCTTCCAAAGCAATGGGAGAGAACAGACAACACTGACAAGAAGCTAGGATTCTACTGATCTCATATAAAATTATTTTAAATGAATTAAAATAGAGAAAAAACTTAACTCTGCAGAGGAGAGGTGAAATAATCTAGCAAATTTCTTGGAGCAAGGTCCACATAATCCAGACAGACTAGTAGTTATTCTGGATCAACACCTAGGATCTAAAATGTAAAAAAAATTCTCAGTTCATACAATAACTTAATAAATAGGTCCACAGCTGACAGCTGAGAATCCAAGAGCGCACAATCGGATCCAGTATCTCACAACACGCCCTGGCTCTATAAGAATCTAAGTCCTCACTCTGAACCTCAAGGATGCACGAAGCACCTCAGACAGTAAAACTTCTACACTTGACGGACAGAGGCTAGCAAGCAACAAATGTTAAGGAGTAAGGAACAATTTATATGGAAAAACTGACAGCTGATAACCAAACTATTATTGGTGAAGCAATTCTCAGAGCATAAAAAGCACTGGAAAAGGCCAGGGATTTAGCTCAGGAGTTCTGGGATCTGCCTGGCAAGCACAAGGTCCCGAGTCCAATCCCCAGTACCCCATATCACAATATCTCATACCTGTAATCTCAGCACTTGAGAGGCAGAGGCAGGAGGAATGCTGTTGAGTTTGATCGAGCTAGCCTACACTATATAGTGAGTTCAGGGCCAGCCTGAACTACAAAGTGAGACCTTGCCTCAAAAAACAAAACAAAAAAAAGCGTTGGAAAAAACAACAGTGAGTTTAAATAGACCTTACATCAGAATAGTTTCCAAAAATTCAGAATCAAATCTTAGGACCACAAACACCATAGCCATCTAAACTGACTTACATATACGAGTAAGGACTCCTCTTCTTGTTGCCAAATAAATGGAACCCAAGCTTTGGACAAGCATTCACAAATTGCATATGCCAGTACACACATGTTTGAAAGAGAGCTACCACAATTAATAGCAACCAACTCATTCACATGCTGTTTACTCAAATACAGCAAGTTAAAGACATCAGAAAAAAATGATTACAACTAAAACCAAAAAATCAGTTCTTTCTTTCAAAACTTTCACCACTGAATTTTTAGTGACAAATCAGGTCATCTCTCTGTGACACACAGCATAACCTACCCAGCACATTTCCTGGAGGCACCTCCGCCAGCTCTTCCAGTTCCCTTCCCATCAGCAGATACAGGTTTTCCAAGGTACAACATGCCATGTGGGGCACAGCAGGGAGGTTGTCAGGGGAAGTTGAGAAGCCTGATGGTACCTAAGCAGAAAAAAACATGGAGGACATTAGGGGGCATTGGGAAGCATCAACTAACCTCTGTAAGCTATTGTTATTTATCAGTAAGGCAAGGTGTCACCATCTTTTATGTAAACCTGGGCATATGGAATATGAAATGGTATAATAAAAACCCCTACTTATTAATAAGATTTGAAACACTAAAATCTTTCAACTATGAGAAACTGTCCAGTTTTCCACTGACTCATAATTCTAAGACTAAGAACTATAAATCCTGCCATAATCCAGGAGCACCATTTTTGCTGATCCCCATGGGCCATTGGCAGTAGTGACATGAATCATGTCATGCATCAGTTCTGGCAACTACTGTTGTGTTTTTCAACAGTCACTGTTACTGTTAGAATTTAAAAGTGTTTTAATCATAAAATTAATTTTTCAGTTTTCAAGATAATCCAACAAGGGTTGATGTAAGTACCTAGCAACACCTGAAAATCACCAACAGATGAGCCACAAAAAAATCCAAACAATTGCTGTAATATAACATGTTGTTAATCTGGAAGACAGCATGCTGCAAAATCTTAGGAACACTGACATGAAGATATATAGTACACATATAACAAAATTATGCTACACATGCAATAGATTTATAAGCTCTTCCTATAGGATGCTTATTCTAAAGGAGATGCTCTCTTGTAGGATTCAAAGTTTACATTGCATGAAACCTTTGGAAATGAATCCTCCACATAAAGTCAAATAGCCAGAAACTATTTCAAACATGCAATCAATATTATCTTTGTTACCCACAAGGGAAAAGGTGCTGTGTGAATGCTAGGAAGAAAAGGAGGTCTCAAATACAACATATGAAAAAAACAATGAACATCACAAGTAGAAAGTGACTGACAAAAAAGTAGTATAAGCAATTAAGTTCACAAATCCTTAGTGGAAGGAGAGCCTTCTGCATTCAGAGAGACTTGGAAACTTCACAAAAACAGTAGTCATTCCAGCACATGCTGCCTCTAAGGTACATGTTCTGACACAGTCACATCTCTACAGGGTAGACCTGAAGATAGGTTTAAAAAAATTAAAATATAAAGACTAATATGATCATACAGTTAAAAATAAGCTACAGACAGGGGCTGTGGATTTAGCTCAAGTGGTACCGTGCCAACCTTGAAGGCCCAAGGGCCAGAGTTTGATCCCCAGTACCGCCAAAAAAAAAAAAAAAAAGCTACAGATAGGTTACTAGTAAGACACCAAGGTAGCAAACATGCAAGGTGAATGTGAGACCCAACTTAATATGAAAACAGCCATTTTGTTAAAAAAAAAAAAAAAAAAAACCTCCACTTGAGTCCTATAATCTCCCTCTGAACCTGGAACTGTCCACCCAACCAAGGCACACAGCTGCAGGCTGTATTTTTTTAAATGTACTATTCTGTAGTAACCAGTGATCTAACCGTTGCTATTGGCTTCTGTAAAGACTCACTTCTGCACTTTAACAACAGAATGATCTAATCACTTCTGCATAGAAACCTCTTGGTAACAGGTGGGCAGGTAGTAGATTTTGTCTTTAAATATTGTGCCCCAGTTTATCTCTGAAGCCTTTCTCCTATGGAGGGGATGGCCCTCAGCTGAGTAATAAAGCTCTTGGTTGGACTTTAAGATCATGTCTGAGAGACTGTCTCAGTGGGACTTGGTCTCAACAGTGAACATACTGGGAATATTAGATCAGCAACAGACAGAAAAATATTTTTAAAAGGTAGGCGTGGTACCTTTGAGCTAAATACCTAGCCCTCAGAAAAATATTTTCAAAACAGCAACTGAATAGCAACAAAATATGTCTAACCAAAGCAACTGAAAACCTTTACAAACAAAACTTTGAAACACTGATGAAAACTTTGATTAAAAAAGAGTTAAATAATATTTTAGTACATGTGCTGCCAAAGCAATCACAATGACCTAAATAATAGTCAGGTGTGGTAGTGCAATACCTGTAATCCCAGCACTAGGCAGACTAAGGCAGGAGGATCACCAGAAGTTCAAGGCCAGTCTGGACTACATAGCAAGAAATTGTCTCAAAACACCCCAGTGTGCCGGGCGTGGTGGCTCACGCCTGTAATCCCAGCACTCAGGAGGCAGAGACAGGAGGATTGCTGAGTTCGAGGCTTGCCTGGGCTGCATAGTGAGCTCAGAGCTAGCCTGAACTACAAAGCGAGACCCTGTCTCAAAAAAAAATAAAATAAAATAAAATAAAATAAAATGTAATGCTATGTACATTATCAACCTTAGACACCATAAAAGAATTTAAAATTAAAAATGACCTTTTTCTAAAATGGAGTATTACTCTACCATAAAAAATGACCAGTTACAGTCATTTATGTGCAAGTGGACACACCTTGAGGACACACTAATAAGTGAAATAAATAGGTCAGAGATATGTAAATACCGTGTCTTTTCTCTGGTATGAGAACCTGTACATGTAAATGAGTTCTAGAATGTACGATAGATTTTGTGAAACAGGAACTATTCAAAGGGAATGTGGTAGGGGACAGTAATAAGGGGAAAGAATAAATATGATTTGAAAAGAAAAAGCACATGTATACAGGGGTCGGGGGGTTGTGGGGTGGGTAGGGAAATGGGTAAAAATGAGAATGAACTTGTGTCACATACTGGTACAAATTCCCCAATGCTGACTGTGATTGTGAGCTGTCTATAAAATGTACCAATAAAGAATTCAATTTTTAAAAATTACCTAAAAATTGTATAAGCCCTAATACATTCAGACAGAAAATACTGTATTAAAAAATACTGATTCAAGCCAAATAGATACAGTGATTTCAATATTTTCTATCAAAGTCTTAATAGGATTTTAAACCCACTATAAATTTCATGTAGAGGAGTAACCAGTCAGGAATAAATAAAACACCAAGAAAAACCTGGTAAGGAGATTTAGCTTTTTGGTGGCAAAACATTTAGAAATGAAGACAGCATTGACTAAAGAGTAACAAGGAAAAAAAGTGTGTGTGTGGGGGTTATGTAGTTCATATACAGACCCAATCCATGTCATAAATTTGAATTATGACAAAGCTGATGAAGTAAATTGGTGGATAAAGACAGACCAATCAAGGATGATGACAACTGTTTATCTGTATGGTTAAAGAAAAAAGAAACATTCCTTTCAAGCCACACATACTGGTTTAAATATTTCAATACAAAAGGCAAAACATTAAATCTTTGAGAGGAAGCATCACATAGTTTTGTGATTGCAATATAGCCCTAATTCTAATTTTCTTAAGTTATAAAAAGCAAGAAGAAAAAAAAGAGACTGATGAATTTAACTACATTAACATTTATGTCCATCAAAGAATACCAAATAGAAGATGAAGATAAGTCTCACCCTAGAAAAGAAATCTGCAAAACTTAAAACTAACGAGGAATTAATATTTAGAATATATCAAAGGCATTCAACAACCAGTATTTTTTCTAAGTAGCACAGTAGAAAAGTAAGGAAATAATTCTTAGAGATAACTTCACAGTAGAAAGCAAGATTAATAAGTAAATACTAAAAATCGATAAGATGTAAACTAACTAATACAATACACTGTATCATACTCATCAGACTGGCAAAAATTAAAAGCCTAACAATACATTTTGACGAGGATATGGAACAGCTAGAGGCACAGAACATCCTCATGGGCAGTGTAAATCAAGAGGAGACTCTGAAATGCAACTCAGAGTTACTCTGTTAGCCTGAACACCATTCAGGCAACTCCACTCTGGGTTTATAAATTCCCTAGAATTTCCTGCAAGCGTGCCCAAGAAGCTGGGTGCAAAACCAAAGTAAGGCAGCACTTGTGCACAAAAATGAAACCCCGAATAGGAAATGACAGGAAAATGAAAACACAAAATGGTTACATAAAAGAATACTATGCAGCGATGAAAAACAAATGAACTACCAGAGGAGGCATTAACACAGATTAATCTCACTATGTTAAGTAAAAAAAAAAAAAAAAATACATAAAAAAGATAATAAAACTCCATTTATACAATGATCAAAAGTTAGTAAATGTAACAATGTGTTCTTCAGAGTGAATGTACACAGGCTGTAAAACTATTAATAAAAGGCAAACAAGGGAAAATAACAGACAGAGAACTAGTACCCTCCCCTGAACTTTGCCACCTGATGTCCATGCTGGAGTTTGAGCAGCTCTGAGACTTGCCTTCACACAACAGAACATGGCGCAGCCAATGGATGTCACTCCATGATGATGTAACTTCTTATAAGACTCTGCTTACTGGCAAACTCTATATTCTAAAGTTTCTACGGCTTGATCCAGCAAGCTTCTAAGCTGCCAAAGTCCACAGAAGAAGCCACGGGTGGCCTCCTAGAGCAAGGGCAGGCAACAGTGAGAGGAAACCTATGCCCTTCATCCTTCCGATGAGGATGCCGGTGACCATCACCCAGAAGAGAGCCTCGTAAGAGCGTGAGGAGACCCAACTCTGCCGTGCCTGGACTCCTGATTCACACAGACTGTAAGTTGATACAACATGCACTTGAACTAATCAAGTACATGGGTGAAAACAAAGCGAGAGAAAAGTAATGTAAAATATAAGTACAAAGTCCTAGGTAGGACTTACTGCTAGGGTCAGTCTGAAATACGGTTTAAGAAAACATGGCTTAAGAAAACAGACTGAATTAGGTTTCGTGGGGCTCTATCTATAAAGTAAGGGGTGATTTGTGCTATCAACGTGCTTATTGTTCAGTCCTCTGAACCACCAGCAGCCTGATCAGAGCTAGAGACATGGTGAAGAGGAGGCCAAGGGGAGGGCTCATGGAAGCTACAACGCCCATTCCATCAGTGCTTCACTAAGTAACTGTTTGCCCATCTGGACAATTCAGACAGGAAAGAAAGAAAAAAAGAAAAAATAGACACTTGACTTCTACTAATAGACAATAAACCGTCAATTATGTCCAGGCCAAGATGTCAAGATAATCACAACTGGTGTCATCTGTGTCATTACAGCACTTGCAGCCTCCCATCATGTACAACCTGCACACATCAAGTCCTACACACTACATAGCAAGGACTGCTTAACATCACACAGCACAGTGCTCTCTGAGGTCCTCAAAAATTGATGCAGTGAGTTTGGGGGTGGTGAGGACTTTCCTCCACAGCACTGTCCCCTCCTTGAAGCTACTGTGCAGCTTTCCCGCCTCACCTAGGCAGGGAGGGGGTGTGCTTTCTGTTTCCGATGTTTCATGTGTCCCAAGACAAGTTGCTTCCTGATGATCCAGAATGGCTACCTGGACTATTGGCATCTTCGTCGACCTGTGATTTTTCACTTTCTAATTACTACATATGTATCTTGTTTATATTCAAAACTATTCTAAGACAACTCTAGCCTATGAGCTCTCTGCTGCCCTGTGGCTCAATCAGTTTTAGATGGCAGCTCTCTACCTATTTGCAGGCCTTTCTGACAAGAGTTCTTGGACTTGCCTGATACCTACTGGCTTCCCAAAACTCTGACCTGACCCATAAACTGATTTTTGCCTTGCAGAGTAAAGGCTCATAAAGAAATAAGCTGACAAAGTCAATTCTCGTCCTGGTATGGTTTCCTCAGTGCTACTAAGTAAGACACATACCCAAATGCTACCAAAGCAACACAAAAGGAGAAGGAGGGATTCACCCAAGTGTGCCTTTCTACGACTCACCAATAAGGTCATCACCACAGCAACCAAAGTAAAAAGATATCAGGCCCTGGAAGCAATATACTAGATCTTACTTTCAATTCTTACCCGTTGCAAAAATTCAACAGGACTGTACTTGGGCCCCAAGACAAAAATTTTCCTTCCTCTTCGAGCTACACCACTGAACACACGAGCAAATGCAACGAAGGACTCTTGGCTGTCTTCCTCCTGGGGTACAGGGTTAGGGGCCACACTCTCCACCTGCTGTTCATCACCTGCCAAGAAAAGGACAGTAAAGGCCAAGTCTACTCTCCAACCAGGAAATGCCTGGAAACACAGGGGAAATGGAATATTTCATGTCTGATCCAGTTTCAGGAGACAAACACCAAGGATGAAAAAAGAATACAGACATGAAGATTAAAGTTAAAAGCTTAAGAGTAAAAGGATGAGGGTCCCAACTTAAGCAAAAAAAGGCCCAGTACCAGACAGTCAAGCCCACTTAGGAAGCAATACCTCTTGGCTCTTCTTGTGGACTTGTTTCAAGGACGCCCCCATTGCGGGTGGGCTCCACAGTGCCCTGTCCCTGCGCTGCTGCCAGCTTCTCCGCATGCCTCTGTCGAGCACGCTCCCGTCTCTGAGCAATCTCATCTTGAGTGAGAGGCCTAGAGGGTATCACAAATACGTTACTGCCTAACACTGACGAACTCTTAGTTCGCACAAGGAGGAAACAGCAACCACTGACATGGCTGAATAAAATGAGGATTAATCCCAATTTCCTTGGGGCAGAGGCTTCTCTGAGTCCTCCCAAGCTGCAACAATGGAAGAGGCCCATCAGGCTCCCTCTGACAGTGCTGTGCCCCACTATCTGGAGCCTATGAACCAGCTGCAACAGCCCATGTGACTGACTGGAGCCAAGTATAATAACACAAGAGCCTTTCTCAGAGACTCACAGTCCCTCTGGGAGAGGTGAAGATAAGGAGAAGGAAAGGAATGAGTAACTGATACGAGGACTTGGAGCACACCAGACAGAAACACGCAGAAGCCCTCAAGAAGAAATCAAAGCTGTCTTTGCAAGCACAAAATCATGTCTGCATAGAAAAATGGAGTTCATGAGGAAGGGTTCAAGATCATGCTAAGTGCTGGCAATTCAGTAGGACTGAAAGGCCCTCTCAAAATGATCAGCCACTGTCTTAGGTCTAGGAGGTACCAGAAGAGAAAAGCAACATGTATATATCACTGTGTATGTGTTTGCTGGGAGTTAGTATGGGAAAGGTGGCTGTTGATAATTAGTTATTTTTCCTGAAGTTTTCCTCATGCATGAAAGATGCAGGATGCAGGAAAGATACAACACTAAAAAGGTCTTTACAAAAGAAAATCTCTAAACTGAGTAAGAACGGGCATTCTTTGTGTGTGTGTGGGGGGGGTGGTTGGCAGGCAGAAGCCAGGCAGGCACACTAATTCGCCAGGTTCAGCTCCCTTCCAGTAGGGTCCTCATAAATCCTGCACAGTCAGCCCCAGCAAGCCCAGTGCCTGTGCAGAAGCTAGCAGCACCAAGGATCTCTAGCACCAGACCCAGAGGTGCCCAGGCTAATCCGGGCCCTACCCTGATTAGAGACTGCACTACATGTGGCGCGCATACACAATACTCTGTGGCTCCCGTGCTGCCCTGTTTTACTCTGTAACCTTGACTTTAGAGATTCAGGGTCTCCTCTCACCTTGCCACAGCACATTTCCCCTTTGAGGATGGGAAGCCCCTCCAGTGGGCATTCCCACAAGCACGTACCCACCCACCTTCTAAACAGCCAGTTACTCTAGGAGCTCATGAGGCCCAGTGCTCTAAGACTCCTTCCCCTTTCTACTTCATATGGACCAACCTAGAAAGTGATGCTTATATCCTTGACTGCCCCCTGCTGCCCTCTCCAGATGCCTGCCAGGCAGACAAGGCCCGCCACCAGGACTGATGCCAGTTCTGCCTTCCTATGACCTGCCGCTCCAAATGGTAGGCTGAGTTCTGGCAGTTGGTCCTTCCTCAGCTCACCAAGACCCAACCCCCTCAGGTAACTCAGGGCCATGGAACAGGACACAAACATAGGAGACTAACCCTTGAGACTGGACTGATGTATTGCTATTCCTGGTACACAACTGTAATTCCAGCACCTTGGGAGGTTGAGGGAGGAGGATCACAAGTCAAAGCTAAACCTGGGCAACTTAGCAACGTACTGCCTCAAAATGAAAAAAGGTATATGTAGGTTAGTGCAAAGGCCTCTGATTCAGTCCCCAATCTTTCTCTCTCTCTCTCTCTCTCTCTCTCTCTCTCTCTCTCTCTCACACACACACACACACACAAAGCCACACACTCTAAACAATGACAACAAAACCCATTGGCACCAGAGGAACCAACTTCCACAGCAAAAGACAAGCTCTTCTTTATAGACAGCTCTAAATGTCAAGCACAATCAACTTGCTACTCCCTCTAGATCACCATCCTGTCCACTAGTGCAGCAGCTAACACATCTACTTCCTCTCTTCCTCTGGCACCACTTGAATTATGCCTTCCCTCCCCATCCTGGTCCTCAGGTAAATATTTCTTTGCTCCTTCCAACAATCCCTAGTAACTTCCTTTACTTGTAAACTTTTCCTGCACAAAGAGAAGCAGGTTCTTGCAAAAAAGCTCACTGCTGATCCATATATTTATCACAACAGTTAAATGAAGTACATGGTATACCCCAATTTTACACATCTAAGTGACCTGACTCAAAGTCACACAGATATTAAGGTACATCTGTCTATGCTCATTATCACTAAGCTACATTTCCTACTTAGAAGGAACTAAAGATAATGCAATCAATATCCTAAGTAAATCTAACTTCACATTAGCTTTCATTAAAGAAACAGCACATTTTTCATCTTATAAATGAAATCCTCACCTAACTAAGCTCATGACATGCTCTGAAGCAACCAGCATATATAGTTATCTGCTGGCATCAAATGCATAAGCACTTGTTGTCTTTCTGTGTTTTCCCCCATAGAGTCAATGCCCACTATTTTCTAGGGACTGCTGTGAAGACAAGGAGTGGTGGAAATAGTGATGTGAGGAAGAGGAGGAGGCAAAAGGGTCCCCAGGACCCAGCAAGGATCTTGCAATAGGAGAGCAAAGAGAGAAACCTCTAAGCACAAGAGAGAGGTGGCAAACAGTGCTTTCTTCCTCAGCCTCAGCTCACAA